>VXAC01004222.1:2160467-2291335 GCA_013399225.1 Rhipidura dahli
GTTCTGTGAAGGATCAGTAAGAAGAGCTCCTCGATAGTTAGAGCTAGAAAAATCTCAAGATCCAATACATCCTCTCTATTTTGACACGCTTTTGCTCTTTTGGGTCATTGATCTTTTTGACTTGCTTTTTTTCATAGTTGATAATCTGTTCATAAACTGCCAGTCTTTTTATTAGACTTTCCCCCTTCTTTTTCAACACCTTGACCTTATATAGTTTTTAGTTCTTGACACTTTTACAACAGCTGAGTTCAAAGAGTGCTTCTCTGCATCCCTGCTGCTCTCCTGAAGCACATCTTTTAGTGTATAAGTTGGCCTGTAGCTTCCCTTTGTGGTGTGTTGTGGAGGTTTCCAGGTCTGAGGTGCTTTAAGGCTCAGAGACTTGCTTGTTCCTAGGAAAAGAAGTATGTTTGATCAAGAGGGTGATGACTGAACTGCTTTTATTTGAGTTTAAATTATACCATCCAAGGATAGGTTAAGATACAGGCAACTTGCTTTCCCTGCAGCAGTTTAACATCTCAGTCTAAGTCTTTATTCACTATTAGTTAATGACTAGAAAATGCACTGATTGTGTTGATACCATGTTATAAAGAACTCCCCTTTTTTCTTGTATTGTAACCTATATAGTCTAAGTAATTTCCTAACTTGGCTGATAAAATTAGGCAGAGCAGTTTGAGTCATGATTTCTGACTCAAAAAAAATTCAGGAAAAAAGCAAAACTCTACAGAATAGGACATAACATCTTTTTTTATGTTATGTCTTATTGTTGGCATAATGGAAATAAAATGATATGGGAAATATTACATTAAAAGTTGAGAACACATACACAAAAAGACCCAACCCCAGATATATAAAGAAGAATTCTGTGGGAAAAGACTGAAGAGATAGTGAAGGAGAGGTCAGATCTGAATACACAAACAAAGAAAGAGACCTACATGTAAAAAGGGCAAGAATTCAGGAGAAGATTGTTACATGCCATTTGTTGGGCAGTAAGTTTTTATCTCAGATGTGTAACAATTTGAAATCAGTGATAGTGAGACTGACATAGAGGCACATCTGAAATGACACTCTACCACTGTGTATTGGGTGAACTTTAAACTTTTTAATCTTAAAATGCCATGGGTTAAATTGTTGTCTATTATGTCTGCATACCTCTAGCAAAAGCATTTGAATTCAAAGAAATTACAGTGGCTACTAATCAGAGAAAAAACCTTCTGGCTTGAGATCAACATTATAAAAGAGAAATAAAACAATTGACAGTTCTGAGTACAGGAAAGTACTGAATGTGAAATCCTAAACCCTAGTTGTTTCATTACCAGAGGGGATCTTTGAATACTTTTCCGATAGTCATTAAATGAGAAGGAAAATATACCTGAGAATATTATTCTATTTTGATTAAATACAAATCATTGACCTTGCTGCATTATTCACTCTTTGAAATTGAGGAATTCAGAAGTATTACATTATATATATGACACTCTTTTAATCTTTTATTGGTACTTTTCTCCCAATGTTATTTTAAAGTCACCACAGCTAACAAAATGATTAGTTATTAATGATCATTTTTATTGTATACTTGTGCCATAAGTGAATGCTGTTAGACTAAAGGCTATGTGAAAGTTACTTCAGAATTTCCAGAGCAGAATTCTGGTCTGGACAACTTGAAAAAAGTGGCGTTCCCTTAATTTTTAATGATTTTATGAGTACTAATACACAGTTAACCTGAACTTTAAAGGAGCCTCTACATAGCTGTGCAAAACAGCTACTACTAATGGGCCACCAAAATTGTTTTAGGTTTTTTTTAAGTAACTAAAACCAGATGGTCAATAACATTTTCCACAGTTTCTAAACAAATTTAGTAGCTACTACTTGGGTAATCAAATATTGATTTACTGGTTTATAAAATGATTTTGTGATTGGATAATGACAAAAAGTGGTTAGGGGAAAAAATGATCTTGGTAACATAATATTATCTCATTGAAGACAATAGCTAGTCTGGATTTACAGCAGGATAGAAGATAACATTTAACCCACAATTTATAACTCTTGATTCTGAGTATTAAAGAGTATGAAGGTCTCAGTCTAGAAGCTTCAGAAATATTCTCCACCATAATTTACATTTTTAATCAACATTTCCTGCATACAGTTGCTCCTGATTCCTCCTCCCACCCTCTTTACTAACACCCTAACTTATATTGTTGAAGAAGAAGTGTAGCAGGTTTGCACAGATCTAGCTGTGCTCAATTAGATCAATACACCCTCACTGAATAAATTTAGAGCTTTTGACATCATTGGTACCCCCAGATACTACAGTGAGACAGGTTCCAGGTGTTCTGCATCCATGAATATGTGACAAATTAAGGGAGATGTCTGCAGCAAGGTTTAGTTTTGAAGAATTTCATTTGTAATACCTTGTCTTTGTCACAGCATCTCTACATTCTCAGATTAGTGTAAAGCTGTTCATCACAGAGTTATGGGAGCCTCTATAAATAATGATTTCAAATTCTTCAACTACCCTTAACAAGTGCTTAAATAAAGCATGTATATTTAAATAATCTTTTTTATTTTTCTGATATTTAAATGCCTCCTTTTACATACAGTTGGACACAGCATTTTTTTATTCTAAATGTCAATGTCTGTACTTTTTTATTTGCACAAAAAATGTTTCTCTGTGCCTAGCAGCTCAGAAGGTATCCAATACAAAACTTGAGAGACAAGAAAGGTTATGAATCTTTGAGTCCTTGATAGGCAGGTGGATGTGGGGAGAAACCTTGAGTTCTATTTAATGGTGTGATTTCTATAGGAGAGGTTAAAAGGCCCTGCTGGCAACATTCTCAGCTGACTTCATCTTTTCTTGATCTTGGCAGAATTCAGTGAAAATTTAGTCAGAATTTTATCTGCTATGGCTCTCTGCTCAAAACACTTCTCTTGATATAACAGACCTGAAACACCTAAATACATTAAGGAATTTAGCCATTAGAAGGTTGTGATTTCATGATGCATTTCCTAGGCAGAATATAGAATGATATGTATGTCTGTCTTTTTGTAGTTTTATCTATGCTGCTTCATTGTCTAGGAATAACCTTCCATAGGCCTGTGTGTGGAAATGAGTTGTTAGCTGTAGCTTGTTTAGCTGCAATCCATACTTTCAAAGTAGGTGCAGTATATATAAGGAAATAAAGTCCCAGTGAGGTTCTGTAATCCAGGGAAGTTGTAACATTCTTCATTTCTTCCTCCAGAAGATTCTGGGCAAAGGGTGGAAAGTGTAATTGCGTTGGCTTGATCTCCATTATGAGTTTATATCCGTATCTGCAAATAAAAATGAGAATAAATGGTAATGTTAGGACATGTCTCCCCTTCCCTTAAAAAAAAAAAAAATAGACTTTTAAAGCTGGTTTTGGCTGAATGTTGAGTATCAGTTGAGTCTGACACAAAATATCCACACTTAGGTGCTCTGGATAACTTTACAGTCTTAGTTAAGCTTCAGTATCTAATGGCATTCAATCCATCAAAAGGATGCAGTGGTGTTAATGGCAATCATGATAATTACATCCAAGGGGTTAAAATCTATTTCAGCGATGCTTTGTGGTTGATGGAATTGATCTTGACCCTTCTCTTGCAGATATCCCTACACAGAGTTGTGTATGATGTCAATACTGTTCTCAGCATGAATTTAGGTTAATTCTCCTGTAGATCATACACCCCTGCTGATGCACTTGATGCAGCACATGGAAAGAGAGGGGATTCTAATACAGTAAACTGTGGTGAGACTAATGTAAATCACTTCTCTGTGTGTGGGCATAAACATCTGCCTTCTTTTTTTCCAGTAAAATCTCTGAATCAGAAACTCACATAAATCTGCATCCCTCTGTGGAAGACACACCTGATTTACAGCTTGTCCTTATTGAATAATGCCTCATTTTTTCTATCACCTCCATGATTTGTCTGTGGAATACCAAAGGCATCTTGTAGTACAGAAAAAATATATTTTCTAAGTTGTACTCAACAACTGGGCTGTATGCTGTATGCAAGTTCCTTTTGAGAATTTTGTTCATTTCCTTGGGTGTGAAATAATTTTGTACAAAAATGGGGATTTTCTCTTGGGTATAATTGATGACAAAATGATTTTTTTTTCAAGATAAAACTCAAAGGTCATCTCATACACTTTATCTTCTACTATATCTGGCTTATTTTTGGATTTTAGACCATGTTTCTGATTCATGTCACTTTTGCTGAAGTACAGCTAAACAACTATTGTTAAATACATCACACTGCAGGTGAAAAGGTAAAATGGTAAAGTGGTGCCTTATAGAACTAGTGGAAACAGGTAAGACTTATCTGTACATTGTGCACTGATAGAACTAATAAAATGAGAAATATATAGTGATATTTTTCCTTGAATTGTTCACTGTAATATCTTCAATTTAATTTTAAGCTGATGGAGGTAAATAAAAAAAAAAAACCACAAACAGTTGTTTCAATCATGCTAGGAAAGGGGCCTGGATTTATTTGGATACTCCAGCCTATTCTTTACGAGTTCCATGGTACAAAAAAATGTCTGTGATTTATGTGCCAGGGTTTGAAGTGACACTTATAAAAAATACATTGATATGCAAATTAATTTTTTTCTGGAAATAGAATGGAAAGGACAATAAAAACTGGCAGAGATTTAGAATTATTTTAATATTTCTTTCCATTACAAATATTTCCCTTAAGTCTAGAATGCAAGGCAGTCTGTTTTCCTATAGATTTCTGTCAGATCAATTTGATTTTGGAGTCTAGGAATGTTAAAAGTCATCCTGAAGTCTTTCTCTGGGGACAGGTAGTCAAAGGATCTTTTGCCTCTATTTTCATTGAAATTGTATAAGTACGATTATTTCTTGAGACTGTTTCAACTATGTCAAATTCTTCTTAAATCATTCAGTTCATGTGAAAATAATTGAAGACATATTCAGACACTGACAGCAGCACAGAGAAAATTATTGAACCAGTTTGGTATCCATGGGAAAAAAAGGTGGAGTTAACCAATGGATAATTTGGGATAAAAGATCTTCACTGGAGTTTAGAGGTAAGGAAGGGTCTCTCCACACCTGCAAGATGAATTTAGACCATCCAACGTTCTTGTCTGTGTAGTCAAATTTATTTGTATTTTAAATATGCTGTAATGTTTACAAATGGGTTTCAGTGTTGCCATTTTATTTCCTTCCTTGAGACCTGTTACTATTGTTAATACTCTTGCTTTTCTAAGAATGAGAATTGATGTTACTGTCATTACGTGGTATCTAGAGGTCATCCATTTCAGACTCAGAATTGTTGAAATCAATTTCCACTTTCTGCTTGATAACAGGAACAAGAATATGAGGAGATAGAAAGAAGCATAACTGATCTGCATCGTGTTAGTTTTCTGAGGTGTCTCACAAACACTCTCCTTCAATCACTTTCAAAGAACCCTGAAAATGTTGCAAGATTTGCAACAGACTCTTCTCTCAAAAAACATTTCACTCACCCCCTCAACTTCAAAAGTCTTTTTATTCCATTCTGTTATTGTGCACAATGCTTCACTGTTTTCAGTGACAGTGTTAAATAATGGTCTACAAAAACAATTTTAGAATATAAATGTTAATGTGCTACTGTCAGGAGTCTGAATTAAAGTGATCTTTCACTTCACTTATCTGTGTGTTGTTAGAATGCTTCAGTATAACCAAGAAGCAGTTATACTGCTTATAACAGTGATGGAGCCCCATTGATTTCAAATGAAGGGATGGCAACAACTCCTGCAGTTATGAGTTACTTTTCTGCATGGGAGTTTCTAGCTAGTGAGCTGGAAAAAGAATATTACAAGTGATAAATAATGAGCCAGAGAACCACTCATCCGTCACTATATTTTGCAGTGATAATTTCCTGATAAGTAGGAGTCTGTTATGCCTCAGAACTCTTCCCCAAGTTCCTTAAGACATCTAATTATTCAGTATGATGTTTTATTCAGATGCAACTAAATTCAAATATGAAGATTTGTTTTGAGACTGTGAAATACAGTAATAGTCTTACCCCTTAATTTCTGAATTTTACTTCATTTACGTAGTAGCTTCTACAGTCATGCTAAAAAAAACCAATGAATATCCAAACAGTCATTGTAATTATACATAATTCAAAAGCCACAATCAGAAAAGCAGTCCAGAGTAGAAGGTAACACTGAAGTACAAAACTAAAACTAAGCCTAAAGACTTTTCATTATGAAATTCTATGAGAAATAAAAATGAAATAAAAATAAAATAATAGAAGTGTCTGAAATACTGTAAGAGCAAGAAGGGAAAGAGGAGATTTTAACTTTCTTTTTTTTCTTTAAGAAACAATTACTTAATTCTAGTACAAAGAATTGTGATAGCAGTCCACACCTTCTGTATTAGAGCTGTTTTGAAGCTGGGGTTGATGCCCACTGCTTTCTCTACCCATCTTTTCTTTTTCTCTGGCCAATGGAACCTATGAAGGGAGGGTAGAAACCAGAATTAGGCAACAAACTGTTATCTTTCACAGCCTAGTAAATAGGAATTTTGCCATGGTTAGTTTAAGTAGATAGACTTTGTACTGACCTGACAGGACTTAGGCCTGAACTGATTTTAATTTCTTTTAACAATTTTCTAGAATTGATTCTTGGTTATCTGCTTTAACCAACCTCACCCTTGATATCTGATACAAGTAGGGAGTAGATTAACAGGTCTGCCATATCAGGTAGTGTCCAGCAAACAGCAGCCCTTTGTGCCAGCTCAGACAGTGGGAGCTTATTCTGCAGCTTTGAAAATTTGTCTGAAAAGCAGTGCAGGGGGCATAAGGCAGGGGAAATAGACTGTGACTAAAAAATATTTTAAAATAGATTCAAGTGAATCCAAGAGTGAGGAGGAAAAGATCCCCGTCCTCAGCACTGTGCTGCTCCTGGTGGATAATTATGAGCGTTGGTAACTCACAGTGACACGCTGCGATTCGACCAGGCAACAGTCTGTCATGTTGGGGTCAACCCATGACACACGTCATAGGACAGGTGTGCCTGGAGAAGACCTGGGATCACCAATCCTCTGTCCTAGGAGGACGTTGGAAAGGAGACTACAACATGAGAGAAACTGAGCAGAGAGTAAGTTTTCCTTCATGACAGTTTTAAGGCCTTTTATTATTATTATTAATAGACTATTGATCTTATTGTATCTAACTTAATGAGAGTTATTGTCCTTTGAATAATTTGGATGTTATCTGAGCTAACACAAAATTTTTGGTTGCACTTATGAAGTGTGTTCTACTTTTACTAACAAGACTTAAACCATAACACTTTTGGGAAAGCCTTGGCCTTGTTTTGTTGGACACATTGTTATCCTGAGCCATGCTAAAATATATTTCTCTCGCTTCCATTTTTTCCCTTCCAAGGTCTTGACTGCTGGGGAAAACTATGGGTGTGCTGGGCTGAGGAGCACTGTGTGGTTGAAGAGATTCCAAAACTAGGAGGAGACTCTGGTTCTGCAGGGATGTGAGGTACAGTTCTTGCTCTCAGAAGATCCTCCTGATACGGACAGTGGGATTCAGTTACATGTAAGTTGCTCTAAAATATACAGAATGATTGTGAAAATACAGTTTTGGAGAGGGTTGTACTTTGTATCCAGGAGTTAGAAAAAACACAACGGGCTCTGGGGTTAGATGGTGGAAGGTTGAGGAAGAGGTTTGCATTTTTTTTTACTCTTGGTTTGGGAAGATGCAGAAGGAGACACAGGGAGAGCAGGAGAATGTAGTTTTTTTGCTAAATAGGTTTTGGATTGTAGTTACTAGACCCTTAAAGTTTGAATAATGGCATAATTTTGGGGTTTTTTTTCCAATTGTTTTCTGGTTAAAAAGAAAAAAAAAAGTCGTATTTATTTCTTTGCAAGTCTGGAGAATGAAGAAGTTTTTAAATGCTTGTGTTCCACTCAATTTACCTTTAGAGTTGTGTAGAAATCTTGGACTTAACACCATGTACTTGTTTCTTGTTACTTCTTCTACACGTGTTACAGTCCTTTACTTTTGAATTTTTTGCATCTCTCAAAGGAGAATCCTACCTTCACAGGGTTTTGTTTTAGGAATTCCCTGATCTTTCAAACATGTCAAGTTGTATTTGTCAACCCTCTCCACACCACCACATTTTCTTCTGGATGTCTTCCATTTTCAGTGCTATAGTCAGCCCTAATTGGGTAATCAGTGCTCTCCAGGTGGAAGGGGAGCAACATGTCCAGCAGTCAGTATCACTTATCTCTTTAAAGCACGTACAGCTCAACTACTTTCTGTAAAAGTGTTCAAAGTAGCATTTCTCATGTGTATGCACCCAAGTCTTTGACTCCATGTCCACCATGAAATCTGAATGTAGTCAGACAGGTGTGCTCTGCAGACTGCACGTGGCTATCTGCCAAGAGCAAAATTCAGTAGGTGTAGCTAAGGTGCAGTAATCACAGTATATACTCTTAAGCTATGTGACTGTGAGCTGCTAGACATCCATCTGTCTGTCTTGTCTGTGTATGTGTATTTGGAATCTTTCTAGCAAAGGAGCATTTAAAATGTTTTGTTTTAGAGTCCTATACCCTCCATTGAAATATTTTCCAATTTCCTTCCTAAGGGAACACCTCCACGTACTACCATATGTAAACATCTAACAACTGGTCTTATGGATTAGTGGGAAGGAGCATTTAATGGTAAACTCTTTATAGTAGGGTTTAATTTGAAGTCTTCTCTTCAAATAGGCCAGGATTGATCCACTGTTATTATTCATTATCTTGAGATGTGGAGAAATTTGACATGTTAAGAATAGCTATGCAAAATTTAGAAAAGGGCTTAGAAAATTTATCTCTCCTCAACACCAAACTTGGTTTAAAAACAGCTATAGTGCAATTGGATTGCTGTATTTTAAAAATAATTCTTGTCTGGTAGTGTTACATTTTGAACAATTGAGCTGGACCAGAATTTTGGATATTTTGTTTTTTTTTTTTTGTTTTTTTTTTTTTTTAAATTTTGTGTAATGAAAGGCACTTTTAACAGAAGAGTCCTATATGAGACTTTTGTTTCTTGGACATGTAGGAAACTGTAGAGTTTTTTTTTACTCTGACTCACAAAACTCAAGTAACATATTCTTCCATGACAGACTACCCCAGAGGACACTGTGCAACATGCTTTCCTGACTTCTTTCTGTACATTTGTCTCTCCAATAGCAGAGTGTTCCCAAACAAGAAAGGCTCACATGAGCTCTTAAGATCCAATTTTTAAATTATGGTAAAGAAAAAAACCCATGAAATCTGAATTTGCAGACCTAGAATTCCTGATTTCAAGTGGAATGGGACAAGGCAACTATTTAAAATCATGTCAGTAAGTGCTGACACTAATGTGCTTTCACTGACAGACAATGTATGTGAACTAAGGTCCAGATTCTGTAAGACTGTTGGATCAGCAAAAATGAATTCTAGTTTTCTCTTTGTATGTCTTGAAATCCAGATATTATGAAGGTAACAGAATTTGGCATGAAGGAACATATTCTGAGCAATTAACTGAATTTTTAGAAAAAACAAGGGAATTCACATATTTTCAACATTTCAGTCTTGAAAAATGCTTTTCTGGGTTTTGCTCTTAGTTTTGACCTGAGTTGGATAGACATTTGTAGATTCATAATGGCAGAGAAATTGTTGAACCTTAATTATTTAAAATAATAACTATTATATTTTCACTTCTGTAAGTTTTTTAGAACTATACTAAAACCATCCCTATAAACACCTTCCAGAATGAAGGATCCAATGAAGAATTTCAGCAGTGATTGAATCTGGAAGAAATGTTTGAATTGGAAATGCTGAAATAACATTAACAATAAAAGTGTGTGTAGTCAAAATGAACAGTTTGATAATGGGTCTTATAATGAGTTATAAACTTTTTTTGTTTTTTTGTATTTTTGTAGAAGTGATGGTGAGGTCATTACTATTTAACTTTTGTAATTGTAGATTAACACGTACATTTGTTCAGCTGTTAAAATTCACTTACAATTGTTTTAGCTTTCTAAAATAAAGCATGTTTCTATTCCAAAGTTATAATGGACCTGCTAATGGGGTATTGACCATTGTTCCTTGTCATCCATCTTCTGGTGGAAAGGTGTTCATTACTTTTCACTAAATAATTTCCAGTTTCCTACACATTCACATAAAATACCTTTTAGAAGGAATTCATTCCACTCACATTTGAAGATCCTCGCAGCAGCTAGTGTTTAATAGTATTTTTGTATAGTATAAAAATACATTTTCAGGGATTCACCAGGATTAAAACTGTTTTCTTAACTTGAGATTTATCAACTATATGCATGTCTTCAGACATGAAATTTGGGTGCTATCAACTAAACTGATAAGGAAAATCTTACATAAAATTGATTTTAAAAAACTGTGTTGTGGTGGAAAGTTTCATTGAAATGAATTGTTGTTGGGAAGCTCTTGGGAAAGAGTGAAGTTGTAAATAAAATTATTTATTTGGATTTCTACATTCTTCAAATAGAAGCCAAACAGAAGTTTCCAAGCACTTGGTTCTATCAAACTCAGCAAAAGAAACAGAAAATGCAAGAAACCTCCATATCCCCACTTTTTCAGTAGGTCCTTGGGATAATTTCTGCTTTTATTAGAGCTCGTGTTGCCTTATGTTTCCTGGACAATCCCAAAAATTTCAAAGGATTTACCCACCTTAAATGTGTGTGCATGATTGAATCACCAATGGCTAAAGTCAAGCTGCACCTTAGAAAACGGCACTTGGGAATGAGCTGTAGCTCTCTCTTGGGTTAAAATATTAATTCCCTGGAATAGTACTATTTTCCTGAATTCAAGTGCATAAAATCCCTGCTTCATTATTAAAGAGAGACTGAGCGCAGAGACACAATTATTTTTTATTATTGTTAAAGCCTCATAAACATATTGATTTATACTGGAAGAGCATGGTCAGAAAGTTTTAACAGTCCAGTTCATATTCTGCTTAAACTGCCCTTTAGCTTTCTGATGAGCAGCTTTCAACAAGACTGTAAAAGAAATGATGAGAATGCAGAATATAGGTTTTAAAGGTTTCAGTTATAGAGAGAATCCATTAAGTGTCCAGAAATTTTCCAGATTTCTAGACAGGATGTAGAACTTGTAACCAAACCAAAGGAAACTCTTTGTCATGCGAGTTTAAAGTTAGCTTTATCTATGATCCTTCACTAAAAAAACATTTCCAGTTCCTGACCTCAGTTCCCATGGCAATCTGTGGCAACTCCAAGTTAAGAGTTAAAAGCTTTGTGTGCACACTTTAAATGTGAGTATTCAGCTGTGAGATACTTTTTGTAGCAACCCACCTTTGTTTTGTTACAACTTTCACGTTCTGAGTTTTCTCAGCAGTTATGGGTGTGAGAAATGCACATATTGCATTAAAAGTGAACTTTATAGAAATGTTCTTTTTCTTTTCTTTTTATTTAGGGATTGTCTGAGACTTTGCTGTAGTCCTACAGCCTGCTCTATGGTAAGCTCTCACAAATTCTTTTTTTTTTTCCTCCACTTAAGGAATTTCTTTCATGTTAGAACATAGTGAAAAGAGTCATGATGTGGTGCAAAAGATAGTTCCTTATGTTTAATCAGCTATAATGAATTCATTCTAGTCAATACTGAGAAACAGACTTAATGGTGGCTACCGTGTACTACTACCTGAGAAACAACGAAAAGATATTAAGATCTGTATTCAAACCTTACCATATATTAGACACTAATGTTATCATTTTCTGATTGCCTCTTCTTGTGAGCCCACATAATAAACACATGTAACATATAAATATAAAATTTGAAGGCATAGACATTTATGCATAACAAGAGCAAACAAAATTAGCCATAGGCTGAAGAGTTTTTCAAAGACATTAATTTAAAATTGAGTCATTGATTTCTTGTAAAAGGCCATTGTGCCAGCAAATTTGTACTAACTGGGAAAATGAAATAGAAATTATCAAATGAATGAAATCCATATTTAGACACATTTTTTTTTTTAAAGCCAAACTGCTAAAAATAGGTCATCTCACCTGTACTACATAAATCAAAGCTATTGACATGTTTGACCTTCTACTCCCCTGTAGGCAAAAGTCATCAGTTTAGCACTTTGAAATTCATAGTGTGCTACTCTCTAAAGAGATCTTATTTCAGAACATCTAATATGCCTCTTCCATATAAAATGATTTTCATAGCTAATTGTAAGGCTCTTATTTGACCTCCTGAGGTCAGTCTATCAGTGGGGTGGTGTCTTAGTTGACTTCACAGGCAGTAAAATTTCCTAACACCCAAGTTTTCTGCTAAAGTTTGAACTTTTCATCTTTAATCGTACACTTGATAAAAATGTGAGAAATTCTCAGGCATTAATGGTAATCCCTGTGATCCCACATACTCACACAAGGCATAAGGGAACTGAAAGGACCAGACATTGGAAAGGAGCACAGTGAGAAAGGTAATGGTAAAGGTTCTCTTACCTTATCTGGAAGCTCTGGAGAGAGATCCAAGCAGGGGAAAATCCTTCAAAGCATGAACTACATGGGAATGTCTGGTTACCCGTTTTCCCTAGGATTTACAATTCTTATGGCAGTAGGCGTTACTACTCTAATAAGGAGCAAGTTACTCTGTATAACTTGTTTTGCTGTATGTTAAATACATCACCTACATCCCAACATGATTCACCATGCAGAACTGTGTAAGCATGAGGGACATTCTAAAGAAATGTGGAAATAATTCAGTTGTCCTGATCTGCTCTTGGTATTTTGAAGATTTTATTCAATTCCTCCAAAACTTGCTTTCTTTCTTGATTAACTTTTAAGAGCAAATGGTGCAGTAGAGCAGCAGTGACATCACAAAATTTATTCAAAACCTTAGGGACTGACAGTAAAGGTTTGATTATATGGAAATAACTGAAAATGATCTGCAAATATTCCATGGGCTACAACACTACCGTGCCTTTACAGTATAAACAGATTTTTAAATTCACCTTATTTTCCTTGAGTGGAAGAAAATTTTCATTCCATTTACATTCTAGCGAAGAGGAGAATGTATTAAGGTTCAATAATGCTGTGCATTTGCTCCCAACAAAAAAATAATATGGTTGGGTCATTGGAATGTTAACAAAAATCATTATCACAGTTTTCATTTTTAACAGTAACAGTATCCAGGTCTTTGATCTGTGACTTAGTATAGAAAATATTGTTGACTTACTCTGCTAGAAAAATTAATAATGCATGTTATGGTACAGCATGTAGTGCTGCCGAAGGAAACTATTTTGAGGACCACTTTGGTCATCTGCTTAAGTAGCTGTGCTTCATGTTTTGATGATCCACCTTTACCCATGTATTTCTCCTGTGCATTGTTACCTGAAAGAGTTAAATCTTATTTGTTCTGTTGCTTGCATTTGTCTCTGTCTCTACTAACCTGATTTTCACAAGCACTACAAATTTAGGCTGTCTCTGGATGGAGCACTCCTTTCTGCACGTCTGCTGCCTTGTACCTGCGCCCACAGTGATACATGAAGACCGCAGATCAGTTCTGCAGTGCAGAGAGCAGGACTCCATGGTATATTTGAGGGAAGCACTTCATCTTATATCACATAAGGTCCAGACAAATCTCCTTTTTAAAATATCGTTCACATTCCCACCGGAACTGCGAAGCAAACAGAGTGTTTGTTGGAGTGCTTTATTTGTAGAAAACATGCTGAGTACCAAGAGGTGATAAGCTAGGAATTTCTTCTATTAAATTATATATCTATATTCTCATAAACTTTATTTTATCCTCGGCCTAGTGTTTTTTTTATCATGCTATATTATTCTTCAAACATTGGGGTAAAATTGTGCACTATCAGGAGAGATAAGTTCCTTGAAGCTGGTTGGAGGTTAGTAGCTTCCATTATTGGCAAAAAAGAGCAGGAACAAAACCAATTTTGTAGATCAGTTTACTTCCCAAGCCCCATGTACAGAGAGGAGTTTAAGACTGAGTCATTGTTTCAGAGGAAAATGTTTATACTAACAACTAGAGTGTCATTCCTATTCCATTGGTTTTTCTGGAACTTTACACAGAAGAGCCTCTGTGGGGCATAGGATTGTTTGGTTTACAGATAAAAGTATATCTGTAATTAGAGAAAGTGCAGCATAAATTGGGATCTGGGAACACTTTTTATACTGCTTTATATCATCTCAATAGCCAATTGTCTCCTGTGTGTCAGAGCTCTGAGGAACATAAGTTTTATCAAATTTTGTGAGGTTCAGCTTGGGAAATCTCAGCCTGTTCCCATAGGTCACCTGGCTGTGAAGCAAAGGTTTTTTTTAAGCGACTACTTAAAAAATTTGGTTTATTGTGATTATTCTTTTAAAATGATTGTGGTGGGATGATGAAAATATCCAGGCAGTTTTATCACAGAAATTATGTGTGCATTGTCAGTTCTGTGATGAAAAAAATATTGATAAATCCAGGTCAGAGCAGATCAGACTGTACTGAAGTCAGACTTTGCACTAATGTCAAAGCGACAAGGAGATCATCCAAGTAAGGTGTTGGGGCAGGCACAGTCAAACCATTGGCATAAACCCATAGAGTCTGTGGAATATTTACAGAGCATTTTCTCAGTTATTTTCCACGAACACAAGCCTCCCTTCAGATCCTGGAATATCAGTACTTTTGTAATTCTTGCGTTGGCACTGCTGCTCTAGTGCTCCCAAAACCTGTATAGTGCAGCTTCACGACTGACAAGTGCAAAAGAAAGATGCCAGAGGCATATTTCATGCTGCTGAAAGAAGAAATTTGTGCTTCCACATTGGAACTGTCAGCTGTGAGCTGTTAGCAGGACAGGGATGAACTGGATACAACACTGCAGCACTTAGCCTGCTTCTTTACGGTACTTGAACAGATCATCAAGGCTGGTAACCACTCACACCAACTTCCAGCCCCCAGGGGAAGCAATTGTGCATCACTAGCTGGATAGCTGTATTGGCCAGAAATCACGAGATATTGACATAATTTTCTAACATATCTAAGCCATTAAAAGTCATCTAATGGAAGTATGAGAAGCTGTTGATTTGCCATGTAAGAAGCTTATTTGGGTCCACAATGCTTAGAAACACTTGGTAACTTAGTGAAGAGCCAAAATGAAGGAAGTTGACTTTCTCCAGGGCTTGTGGTTTTGTACTTTTTGTATTTTATATTTTTGGAATACTGTGAATGAGGACAAATCCTACTGCTTACTTTGTTCTAAGTATCACTGAAGATTTGAGTTCCAGTATCATCACACAACCAGAATAATTTAATCTCCAACAAATGTTGAGGGATCAGTTTTTAAATCTGGCCTAAACTACACGTGTTGAAGGTCTCCTATTTCCTGTAAAGAAGTAATAGAGGGAGTGCCGGGATTAGGAAACCTATCAGAGTGGTCAAAAAGAGAAATAATGTTTCAGTACTGTGAGACAAAATTAAACTAGAATATACATGTCACACGTACTGGCAACTTAGTTTGGCTAGAATTACTCTGTTGCTTTTGAGTACTAAAAAGGACTTTTACCTGACCAGAAATGTTCCCCTTTGTGTTTTACAGTACCAGAGATAGCTGTGCATCTAATGTTATTGAGCTCAGAAGCACACAAAATTGATATTGCTGGCATTATGTGAGTTAGAGTGAGGCAATGATTTTGCTCTTTTTATTTCTATTGTTAGAGGGCGTTGTATTAAAGAATACAGAGTAGTGTGGGGGGTTTTAATTCTGTATTTTATTGATCTTTCATACAGCAAAGAAAAGTCTGGTAACTAAACAGACTTTGTAGAATTAGAAATGCAGCAAGCAGTCTTCCCTCATTCTCACTTTTATTTGTGTTCTATATATGTGGAGGGAATTCAGGCCAACCTAATGCATTACTCACTGAAGAATCTTTCCAAGAAATAAATTCAATAATGAAGTAGTTGGAAGCCCTGTATATTCACATTTGTAAATGGGAAAATTATCAGGAAAGGCATGTTGTTATTGATTTTGTAATAAGCTGCACTAATTAACTAACTAATAGGCCAGCTGGAAGTCAAAATGGATTTTTTTTTTTTTTTTTGTGCACAGGTTGAGACAAGCAAAATTGCTACTGGAAGTATTGGAATTTTGTTTTATTTCAAAGGCATGTGCTGGGAAAATAAAGGAGTCCAAAGCAATTGTGTAATATGGTTTTCCAAAGAGGCAATAAATAAACTGAACCACTACAAGGAAACTTTTCTCTGCAAAAAGATACATGTTTCTACCTGAGTTGTTTAAATTAATTTTCTTTACTGGGAGTGCCATCCATTATTTTGATATGTTTTATGGTGAGTAAATATCCTTGATTGTAGCTGCATACCAAAGGAAGGAGTTTTGACAATTTTCATTAAAAAAACCCTGTCTTCAGAAATGTCAGAGACCTTTTGAATGTCATTGCTTGAGAAAGTACTTCAGGAATGCTCCAAAATGAGCTTTTTCAGAGATGTCAGCTTTTGAAATAATAGTAATAATGATAATACTGCAAATATATCTGTCTAACCATGTTGAAATCACCTTTACCCAAGTTTTCTTGTAGGCAAATGAGTAATGTATTAGTCATATGCTCAAATCCAGAGTGCCCCTGTAAGTAAGAACATTGGAACATTTCTCACAGAGAGAAATTCACAGGTTACTTCCAAGTAAGATAAATTGGACTGATTTCAGTTTGGCTGCTTTCTCATGGATAGAAAAACAGGACACAAGAACTGCTGGTAGTTTGTTTAAAGCTTTTTATTGAAATTTCTAATATAAAACTCTAGTACTCTGAAGCACGGGTACTGAACCTTGATTACTTTGTGATTGTATAATTTACAAGGCATTTTGGAAAAGTAACAGAAAATTACAGGATTGTTTTTTATTGTGGTATGCATTTGCATATCATTCTGGAGACCTCAGCAAAGTTTTTAATGTTTCTTTATTACTTTTTAGGTGTTTCAATTCATGAATTTTGAGGTAAGATGTCAGCACCACCATGATCATCTTGTTCTGACTTCATTTGCTGCAGAAGCTACAGAACTGTGAATGATATCTGACTGAAAGGAGCACAATGCTCAGTAGTCACTGCTCCTAGGGAAAAAAACCTCAAGCCTCCAGTCTCTTATTTTTATTGATGAACAATGTTTGGTAAGTTATACCAATGGCTAATTTTACTCTCTGTTACAAAGATGGCAAAAAATTTTTATATTAAATTTATTAAACTTTAGTCTACAACTTGTACACACCTCATTATGTCTTAATCTGAGAAACAGAGGAGATAGACTTTAAAACCTCCTTTCTTAGTCTTTCATATCCAGATTGTATGTTTATTTGCAATGTACTAAATTGAATTAACCTCTTAATATCTCTATAACTCGAAGATTATGATTCTTTGAATGTTCACTGAGCTTTATTTTTTTTGTTTCCAATGAATTGATATTACTTCTAAAATGTGAAGGCCATACCTGGATAGAGTGGTCCAAGAGTGGTCACATCACTAGCACAGTATACACCGAGATAATGTTACCTTTCTTCTTCTGCCGTGGCCTACATGGTAATAAAGTGAGTAAGTAATCCCAGCATTCACCTCCAGTCACAGTTCTGGCAACAACTGCACAGTATTGTCAGGTTTTTTTTTACTTTCTTTTGTTTTTTTGTTTATTCTTTTAAAATTTATTTAAAATTTAAATAGTATAGCCATGATCTATGATACAATATCTCACAGGATGTAATCCACATGTAATCCAAAGGATAGTGAACTGAATAAGAGAACTTTGAACAGTCCCTAAACCTGACACATGATTTTCTTCATAAACATAATTCTGGACCTCAAAGTTTTTTATAATTCCTATAATTACACCTCAGCATGAAACCAAAACTTTCATGAATGCAAAAGAATTCATTCTTTTCACCATGGTTCATAGATTGATAAACTGACTTTACATCTAATGAAATACAATGAATTTAATGAATTTAATGTGCTCAGAAAATGTTTCAGACTGTGCTTATATTCTACAGTGTTGACACATTTTCAGACATGTAGGGTGCCTGTTGGCGTGTTAGACTTTGTGATTACTCATTTCATAGGAAGCAACAAACCTCCAGCTGCTGCTGCTGATTTATCTGTAATACTTCTGTTGCTTTCGTTTGGCTGGTGAATGTAATTTTTACACCTACACTCTGCTTCCATTTGACCATACTCCAGATATAGTGAAATCTGGTTACACTTTTCTGCTGCCTGACAGAGCAATGTGAAATATATGTCAGGAGTTAAATATGTAGTGAAGAAAAATGTTTAATTGTTTTACAGCTCAAGACTCTACACCATATTGTTTGCTTTTATTCCTGCTATTATTTTAAACTCTGTTGGCTTTCTGCTTTGAGGATGACAAGGTAATAAGATGCAAGAGTTGACTTTTGCCTACTGAAATTTCCTATGCCGAAGTCCTGACAATATGCACTGAAAGTGATATAACTGATAATGAAGGAATAGGGAAAATATGCCTTCTCTGGCAGAGGTTAATTGAATTTGTCCTTTCTGTTTTTCTCTATCTAGTTCTCAGTTTCATGTTTCCTTCCTTTTTCCCCAGGAGGTATGAGTGTGTGTTAGCAGGCTGCAGAGCTGTCCTTTATCATTTGTCAGAATATGTTTTCATTTCACGTGTCACCTCCATCCTGGGTGGTCTTCATGCCCTGCAAGGGCGTGGAATGTTGCCATGCATTTCTGCATACTTCATGTTTCTTGAGAGCAGATTTCTTCTTTATGAACTCTGTTGTAGACTTTATTGATCCCAATATTTTATCTTCATTAACTCAGCTGGGAAATGTTGAGAAATAATAAAAATGGCAACACTGACCCTGCTTCCAGTTGCATAAAATCTGGGACTATTCAGAAAATTCCTTGCCTTCTATCCTTCCTTTCATTTGCAAAGTTTATATTTGTTCCCATTCCATACTAGACAAGAGTAACAGTAAAAGTTATGAATGTCTTAAGTAATTATTGTTTCAGTATGTCAAATAAAGATTTACAGACCTGCTGAGTGGTGATAGAATGAGAGATGGATCATTATTGCTCTTAATAATACATAATTTGTCATATTTGCTTTAGAAATTTCAAACAGTTTTGGTCCGTCTTTTCGCTTTCCTTACTTTGTCAGCTCTGACGTAGCTCTTCATTCTTATGTCACATTTCATTTTGTTATTCAGCTTGGATGTAATTTATAATTAAAAAGCCTCCCAATATTGATTCACTGACTTATTGATCTGTTCACCAAAGAGTTCAAATGAAGTCATTACCCTCTTGACCTCTGCATTTGCTATTTGCTTTGCTTTCATTTCATCAGTCTGGATATTGCAAATTTTTGTTTTTAAGAGGTGTGAAAACAATTGGATTTGCAAATTGTAAGCATGCTGTGATTTTTTATGCTTTTTAAAGACTTCTCATTTAAGCATTTAAGATTTTTTCTTCCCTCCAGGATAGCTGTGTTGGAAGAGATTGTTGATTTTGTACGAGTGATACAGCGTCAAAGCCCTCCTGGGGATTAGTATCACACTAACTTTTTATGGGTGTTCAGCTCCTCTGTAGTAACAATTTACACTTCCCTTTCATATTTGCAAGGCTGATGAAGATGTTTTTCTTGTTTTTATTGGTAGAAAGTTAATGGGGTAAATAATTCTATGTACTCCCTAACAAGGCAAAAAGACTTCTTCATTTTCTAAAGGAGAAACAAATTTGCTTCTTTGGTCTTCACTCATGTTTCTCCATCAGATATTACCACAATCTAAATTCCCAGTTTTGCCTGTTAGTCTTGAAGAACATTTTTTTTTCAGATGAAACTGCATGATAACCTGCAGTTTCTGAGCAAGCCTCTTCAGAGCACCAAAAGTCACTAATTGCTCTGCAAATATAGATCAAAATGAGCCAAAATATAGGTTTAGATTATATTTCTGTGACTAAAATAGGGAATAAAGAGGTACTTATTTATTGTGAAAGCAGTTCTTAAAATTTAGTCTAATTCTTTGTAAAAAATGGAATAATTTTTAAAACAAATGTGCTTAATTGGGACTTTTGCTTGCTTGTTAGTATTTTTAATGTGTGAACACTGTCTTTTTCCTCTTCAATTTTTTTGGAAGTTATCTTATCTTCAGGTTCTACAGCACCATATGTGAAAGAAATACAAATAAGAAATCACAAAAAAAAAAATCTCTCCATGTGCATAGATGTCAGATACTTTCTGAACTTCTATTACTCCTTGTCCATTTTATAAGGAAAAAAAGGATTTGACTAAAGCCTCTGTCATGTTTGTGTCAGTGCCTGGAGTTAGATACACAGTGCTACCATGTATCTGAAAATGCTAGTACATCTACAAATTCTAGAGAGAGTGAGGAAAGATGAATGCAAAATTTTGAGGACCTTAGAGCCTCCCATTGTGCTTGTCTGGCTGTTCCAGCGGGAATTTTGATATCAGGAAATTATCAAGAAGGTTATATATGGTTTTTACCCCAGTATTAATGCATCCCTGGGAGAGTTGGATGTAACATGATCATCTGTAAGGAGATAATAATTTTAATACTTTTCCTCACTGTAATAAAGCCATAAAAAGCTGCTAAGTCTCTCCTTTGGGCTGGTGTGTCAGCAATCTTGGATAACACTTTGTAATTGGTAATAAAAATGTCATTTTCCTTAAAACCTATATAAGGATTTGGCATTTGCCAGTCATTTATTAACATACATAGGAGAGAACATGTGGGTGCTTTTTTTCACTTTCTGTTCTCTTAGGTCAGTTTATAATTTTGTAACATAATTGACTAAAAAGAGTTATTTTCTATTTATAGCTCTGTAAATCAAAGAACAATGAGTGTTGTAATTTTTTTATTTTTATTTTTAAATTTAAGAGTTCCTGTATCAGCATGATGAATCTGTAAGTGATTTGTGCTTGGGTATATGCACTGTGGAGAGAAGAGCTTGGCATTTTCAGAGTTGATTTGTAGTCTGGAGCTGAATATGGTTGGTAAACAAATCTAAGTCTCAACATTTTCTAAAGTCCTGATGAGACCACAAGAGATGATGTGCAAAGTTAATATAAGGCCAACTTAAAATTGCAGATGAAGCACAGTGGGGGAACTGTGGCTCAAATTTGATTATGATTGGGGATGAGAACCCAGCAGGTTTCTCTATGATTTTAAAGGGCTGGATAAGAAGGTACAGAAAAACATTTCACTGCTGATCACTGTAGCAGTTCTCTGTGTGCCACAAACAACACCAGCAACCGAGAGCACACGAAACTCTCCACAGATTAGTCCTTTCCCTTGGATCATGGACTCTCTTCAAGTGCAAGGTAAAACCATCTGTACCATCTGTACAAGTTTTTGGCTTCTTTTTTTGTACAAACAGCCTGAAATGCTAAAAAAGGAGTGATCTGCTTTCAATTAAGGCGGAGTTAATTTCTTCTCAGTAGTTGTTGCAGTGCTGTGTTTTGGGTTCGGAATGAGAATCATGTTGATAACAGAGTGTTTTGCTTTTTTTGTTAAATCATGTTTATCCTAAATCAAGGACTTTTATCCTTGTCTCATGCTCTGCTAGTGAGGAGGCACCCAAAAAACAAAACAAAAAAAAACCTCAAGAAAGCCCAGGAAAACAACCAAAAAAAAAAACCAAAAACCCAAACTCCCTGAAAAAACCTCTGTGAGGGTGCCTTTCTGGGACAGATTACCTGAACAGATCAACAGATTATTGCACACCATAGAATATCATACCTGCTGTAGAAACCAGGAGACTTACCTGGAAAAAACAGCCACTCCGGGTTCAGGAAAGGGAGATCTAGCATCACTTTGAGGGCAGTGATCAATACTTTGTGCATCATTTGGATTTCTTTTTTTCTTTTTATTATCATTATTATTGTTCTTTACCATTATTATTGTATTTTACCTTATTTTCAATTATTAATCTGTTCTTATCTCAACATACATGTTTTAGTTCAATTCTCCTCCCCATTTCACCAGAATGTGGGGAAGAGAGTAGGGCTTAAGTGAGTGGCTGTGTGCGTTTCATCTCCAGCTGGGTTTAATCCATGACAGGTAGAAGTATTTTTCTCAGTGCCAGCTTTTGAAAGTTAACTAGATTGTCTATACTGAAAGCAAGTAACCTGGTTTCCTTTCAGTTTATGCAAGGCATAGGTCTTATGAGTTCTTTGTTTTGGCAGACTTTTTTTTCTGCCTTTAACAATACATGATCAGGTGATATCTCAGTTCCTACTTAATACATTGAGATATTTTTGACAGTGGAAGCAGTTTATAGCACTTATTATTTGCATGAGTTATACCTTTAGCTGTACCTAGAAATCTGGATACTTTAATTAAAGTTTCTGTCAGGCTCAGAGTCAAGATTTGATTTGTATGATTAGTCTGCATCTTAGGTGAACATCCTTCATGCCATTCAACTGAATGTACTGGGATGAGTTGCTTTCAATCTATCCTTTATTTTCTATAAGTAATTAAGTATCCAGAGATTCAAAGAGTAACTTCACTTACCTGGAATATGCCAGAATCAGCTGTGTCTGTACTCACCTGCTTCAGTGCAGATGCATGAATCTGAGCAGTTCTTGCTTTGATTAGAAATGATGCATATAGAGAGCTTGGTCTAAGCAGAAAGTCTTCCACAGAACATTTTACTTTTGTTTCCTTTTAATTTTGCAATGGAAAAAGGTGCTGTATTCAGGGAAATTCCAGGTATCTGTAAATACTGCAGTGCCACACTTGTAGCTGTCAGTGATCCATAGCTGTTTTCCTTGGTTTGGTCTACAATGTCACAGATATTCTGACAAAAGCATCTGATTATGTAAAAAGCTGTGAGGAATGAAAATAATGGGGTATATTCAAATCATCAATGTGGTTGTTTAAGTTAAGCAGCTCTCCCTATCCTTCCTGTACCACTGGGGCTTGTTCTCTACTTCTCCAGCTGTTTAGGACAGGAGATTCCTATTTTTTTTTTTTTTTTTTGTCTGAAGTGCACAAAGCAATAGCCTTCTTTTCTCAAGGGTTTGCAGTCCAGATCTAAGGAGACTATCACATTTGCTTCAGCCTAAGATAGATTGCTAAGATTAGAATATGTGAACATTCATCCTGTCAATGAGTAGATTTCTCTTACTTTCTGTTTCAGTGCCTAGAAAATGGAAGACTTTGAAAGAAGAATCAATATGTTACTCAAGTATGGAAGTTAATGACTTATGGAATTGCACTTAGAAATATTTTTTCTTGTTACGACACTTTTGGTTGACTTTGGGATATTTCTTGCCCCTTTGTGAGGTGTTGAAATGCAAAGTTTGTTTTTATTTGTTCTCTATCATTCACTTTGAGTGACTGCTCATACAATTAAACAGAATGAAATCCTGTGGCTGATTACATTTTAAGAATCTCTTTCCATCTGGGAAATAATATTTCATTGGCTTACTCTGAGATAAATGCATGATTAAATCCTAACAGGTGTTTCCTTAAGGGGGAAGGTTTTTCAGGCCTGTTGAGTCATCAGGTTATGTGACCACTCTATTTCTCAGACAGAAGTAATATTTTCTTTTGCATAGTAAGGAAAATCAAGTTTTTCAAACTCTCAAGTCTGTTCTAGTGTTTTAACTGCTGATCAGTGCTGCTGTGATTTCTTTTAAAATATTTCTTTGGATTGTAGAGAGTTTAGGTGTAGGTGTAGTTTTTTATGTTGAAGTTAGATATGTCTAAACCACCTGACAATATAGAAATTTCTATTTTATTATCATCCAGTTATTAAGACTATGCAGAGTCTTGGTCAAAATATAGGCAGTATAAGGGTTAAAACCTGTATTTAGGGGAATTAGATTAGATTCCATGTCAAAAGATTTTTTTATTACACTTACATATTAGATGGAATTTTAGTTAGAAAGTAGTGGAAATTTCATTGCAATCCAGCACCAGTGCCACAAACAATTAACAAGCACTCTTCTTATTCCTGTAAGTTACTTCTTTATCGTCTGTATTTATCCAGAATCTGCCCTTGTGAAAGTTCCTAGGAAAATATTTCTGAGCAAAAGAGGGTTTTAGGTGTGCTTGTATATGTGTGTGGGAAGGAATGAGAAGAGAAGCTAGAGAAGGGGAGACGAGTGAAAATGGATGAGAACATCAGTATGGCTCAGGAATGCTAAGGGACCTCATATCCATTTTTGCACTGTAAATGCTACCCTAGACATTGTAAATAGCTACTCTTTCTGCAACTACCTTAGCAAATGGTTCTTTGAAATTCACTGTCCTTTGCAACTCTGCCTTGTTTGTAAGCTCCTATCATTTATCATGGGAGCAGCTGTCATGGCAGGGCTACGGGCTGAGACAATCTGTGAGCCAAATGCTGCTGTTGTATGCTTCTGTGAAATTTAGCTTAGATTGCTCCTAGCTGATCAGGATAGAATCCATTCAGCATGGAAAGTAGTCTTAACAGGAAGAACTTGCTGGGAAAGGGTCAGAAATATATTTGTAAAATGAAGTGAAATGGATTCAGCAAGAACAAGGAGGAAATCAAGACCATGCAGGAATTGGTGAAGGCAAGTAAAGTCTGAGAGGAATTGAAGTTGCAGAGGAATTGTCATCTATAGTGCCTGGGTTTTACTGGAATAGTCATCCTGATGTATTAAAGGAGGAAAAGTCAGCAATTTCTGCTTCACAAAAAGACAGATACTTTTAAAGGTTATGCATGTCTAAGACCCATCTTAGAAAAATGTAATTCCTAGATTATATTCAGGGCTATATACTATGAATACGTATGTTATATAGATGTACTTTTGTTGTTGGTTATATGGATTAGAAGAGTTTGCAACTTTTTAGCCTGCCTCAGAATCACAGCCTCCCTGAAAGCAGACAAGTTTGTCAGACAAACACTTTGGGTGTCAGTTTTTCACTAGCTGATTCAGAAGTTATCACATCTATATTAAAATACTTCTAGTTAAATAGAAAGAGTTAGCATAATAAATTAAGTTCTTTCCTGTAACATGGTGAGTGTATCTTTCTCCTTTCATGCTCTTACATATCTTATTTCCTCTTTGTGAATTTAGTCAACACTAGCAAATGTGCAGTGGAAGAAAAAAACCCCAAACCCACAGATAAAATGTTTATTTTGCAGAGCTTCACTGTATCAAATAAAGTGAAATCTCTGCTATCCTTGTTTTCTGGATGTGTACATTGTAACAACCATATGTTATCTGTTTTAAGACCAATGGGGTTATTTTGGTTACTGATATGCAGCCGATGTCATAAAAGATGCACAACAAGAGGAGCCAAGTGTTTCCTCCAAATCAGCTCACAAGAGTTGGGAAGCAGTCTGCAGTGGTGTAATTGTAAGCAATATTTTGATTGAGGTCCTGTTTTCATAGAAACTCGTTAAAGCCACATGATCTTGTATATAAGCTGGAGGCAGTAACTAGGCCTGCTACTTTGATTAAAATGAAGGAAATGTCATAAGCTAAAAGTTGCATTTTGTGGGAAAAATAGAATATAGGAGAAAGGATAGAAGAGATAAATCTAGCATATGGGTTTTTTGTTATCTAATGGCTAGAAGTAGTCTAAGGGCTTGCAGCCACTAGTGTAGAAGTGAAGTAAATCAAAGAAGATAGTACAAGTTACTACATTTGCAGTTATTTATAACCTTAGAAAATGGAAAACCTAAGAACCAGACCAGAAACTTAGATGTATAGCTTAAGGTTTTAGTGTGATGTGCCCCACCTCTGAAATAAATGCTTAGCAGCTGATATTGCAGAATAAAATAATACAGGTGGGAAAAATATTTGCAACTTTTCTGTGCCCAGGCTCTTAGTGGATCCTTGTCATATCAAAACTTGTTTTGGTTAAGTGCAACAACATATTTGTATTCATTGTTATATTTCCTTGCTACAGGAAAACTGGTTATTAAACTAAAAATTTTGATGTGTGCTCTACTAGGTATCAAATATTTAACTTAACTAAAATTTGAAAGTTCTTTGGTTTTTATTATTTATTATTAAATATAAAACTTTTACCTTTACAAACAGTTTTGTTTGCTTTGAATAATAGATTCAAGAATATCTTTGTATGCACATGGGACTGTTAGTTTTAAAGTACAGTAGTTCAATAGTATTACAAGCTTCTTAAAATAATCTTCCATGATTCTCTCACTTGCAACCTGAGTGTTTTCTGTTGTGGAGTGCTCAGTGGGAAAGAAAATTTTACTTTGAACTCTTCCTTGCAATCCCCCTCAGTTTTCTGACTGTACTCTCACTCTGCAGGTGAGAATTTATATTTGTATGCATCATAAAGCAGAAAAACATGATTTTGTGAATCTGAAAGGCTTATAAACTGAATGTCTAAATACACGTGTTCACCATGAATTTTGAATGATTCAGAAAGAACAAGTGATCATTCTCTACTGGCTGTAGATTGCAGTGTGGTCTTGCTGACATCTAAAGCTTCCTATCTAGAAGCAAAGACTGCACATTTAGTAAAGGTTTGGAAGAAAAGACTCATTTGAACTGCCATCCTCCTTGACCAGTTGAGTTCTGGAGGGATGGAAAATGAGAAAATAATTTATGTAACCAGACTTTCCTAATTGACTTTTACAGCTCTACCATAGTAGAGGAAACAGTATGAGACTCTTATATCATCATTAACAGTAATAGCTCATCCTTCAGAAAAGATGGTTACAATCTAAACCATCTATACCTTTTCTCATTGCCAAGAGAAGCCAAATCCTAAACTGAGGAGGGCATATGCTCAGGAATCTCACAGGGAGAAAATCATCTGCCATTAAGTCGGTGGTGCAACTGCGAGCATCTCCTAAATGCTATTACCTACCAGTAATTACTAATCTGAATGAGCTGTCAGAGACCAAGGGGAGAGGAGACCAACATATGAGAAAAGACTTGTTAGGAAATAGTGTCATTGATTGTTCTGTTCTGACTTTCACAATAAAACTGACAAGAAAGGGGTATGTTAAAATGAATGTCTACTGAACATTCAGGAGGTGATTCTGTTTTGCTCTGCTCTCTGGTGTGACCTCATCTGGATACTGTATCCAGCTCTGGGATCCCCAGCATAGGAAGGACACTGACCTGTTGGAGCAAGTCCAGAGGAAGGCCAACAAGATTATTAGAGGGACAAAGCACCTCTCCTATGAGGAAAGACTAAGGCAATTTAGATTGTTCAGCTTGGAAAAAAGGTGGCTTTGAAGTGACCTAATTGCAATGTTCCAGTACCTGAAGGGAGCCTACAGGAAAGATGGAGCGAGACAATTTACAAGAGCCTGTAGTGACAGGACAAGGGGGAATGGCTTTAAACTGAAAAATAAGAGGTTTAGGTTAGATATTGGGAAGAAATTCTTAACTGAGAGGGTGGTGAGGTTCTGGAACAGTTTGCTCAGAGAAAGTGTTTAAGGCCAGGCTGGATGGGGCCTGAGCAACCTGGCTGAGTGAAAGATGCCCCTGTGCACAGCAAAAGCATTAGAACTAGATGATCTTTAAGGTTTCTTCCAACCCAAACCATTCTATGATTCTATGATTTATGAGCTATTTATGAAAACACCCTAGCCACTTATGAGACAGAAACAGTGGTTTGTATAGTCTTAAATATATAAACTGCTTGGATCTTGGTTTCCTTTGTTCTTATGTCAGAAAGATATGGTCTTCTGTGATGCAGCAAATTAAAATAAGGTAAAGAAAGGCCTTTCAAAGGAGTCAAATAGGGTATTGTGATCTCTGCAGACACTGTTGGTGGAAGATCTGGCAGAAGAGAAAGACAGGTATGACTTCTCGGATGCAGTGCTGTGCCACAAGTACTGAGAATGATGCCTTTGCAGATGGTATTGATGGAGGAGGTTTCTTGTGCTTCCAGATAGGTGGAGTACACTGTCCTGTATCTAGCAGAGGTACTTCTGGTAGTTTAGTTTAAAGCATTAGATTTGTGATAGCATAAGATTCTGTCTTGCCTTATTTTCCTTGCTGAGAAGACAGATGAATTTGAGCTCGGTATTGCTCTGCAGCTGGTCCACACTGCTAAATAAGACGTCCCTGAACTCTCTTGCAGGACACCACACATGCTGTAATCCTGTATTTTCCCTTCATCATGTCTGGTATAAATAACTTCCCTTTCAATAACCTGCTAGAGCCTGGAAAATCATACCTTTATTACTCTATGTGTGCGTGATTGTGTAGACGTGAAAATATCCTTTTGTGACTAGTTATAACTAGAAATGGAAGTCAGGACAAAAGTACTGGTTCAGCTGAAGCAATTTTTAGTTCAAGGCAATGACATACATGCTCTTTATTGCAGGATGTTATGCTTAGGTCATTGCTTTTAGCATTACCTGTGTGCTTCCAGGAGTTGTCAAAGAGTATATTTCCTTTTCGTCCACTAACGCTGCTCTGCAAATGTCTTACCTAGGATAGCAGAATAAGAATACAGGTGGAAGACTTTTTGTCACTGCTGTTGGTGCAATTTTTGAGGGCTTTTGCAGTTATTCTGAAAAATTTGGAATAACAGTACTTTGGGAAGTTTGGCCAAAGCTCTAAATTCATTGAAATATGTGGAGGTCTTGTCCAGATCAGAAATGTTAATTGCTGCTACAAGGAAAACATGCATGTGAGAAATTTTTTTATTGGCTCTTTTCCTAGGATACTATTTCTGCTTTCAACCTGGTCGTGTTTTGGATCCACATTATGCCCAGCTGAGACTATTAAGGTGAGGTCTATAACATAAGGGACATAAGGTATTAGACATGTTTATAACCTTAAAAGCCCTACATATATATAAATACAAAAACTTACAGTACCAATAACAAAATAAAATATGATTTCCAAGGGGAGATGAGAGCAGTGTTTTTGATAATCTATAAATGAGAAGAGTACTCATTACATCTTATGAGACTATTGTTGTGCAAGCTATAAGAAAGCATCTCTTTACTTGAACTCTTCTGTGTTGTCTCTGTCCTATAAATAGACATTCTATTTCCACTATAATCTTTGTAATAAGAAAGTAGGAAACCTAAAAAAATTTTGTCTTTAGGTTTGTTTTTTTCGATCAGTTGAATTTGAAATGTTCATTAAAAAAGACAAAAGTTATTGCCGAAAATTCCCTTTTAATTCTGACATAAATTGAAGGAGTGTCATTCTAATCTCACAGCTCTTAATTGTCTTTTGTGGATAAAAGATAAGTGGAATTTATACCACGTTTGAAATATGTGTATATAAATATACATCTATAAATGCATGAAACTGCAGAAGATGCCAGCTTCAATCAGAAATCCTCGCTAGAAGAGTGGGATAAAATACACTAAAATGTTGTGCTTGGTGAAGCAAGTAAACATCACATTTTAGATGAAGGAAAACATGTGAAGTGGACTAGCCAAATGTAAACAGGTTACTGAATATATTTTCTGAGGAGAAACCTCAAAAAAATTGTCCCCCCAAATAAGCAGCTTAATTTTTGCTAAATATGTGCCATTTTATTATTTCCACAGCACCAATGTCAATAATTCTGTCTCCTACCCTTTTTCTTCCTGCAAGCATTTCCTTCAGTGTCTACCAAAAGTTATTCATTTTCCAACCTTTACCTGCTTAAGCAAATGGGGGGCGGGGAGGGGAGGGGGGAAGGAACTAAGCTAGTAGATAGAAAATACTATTACTCATAACCCTCTGTTTTTAGGTGGATTTTTTGTTGGGATATCCAGTATTCATCAACCTCTTAGGCTACAAAAAGTGTTGCAAGAGCCATTTTTCCCTTCATGTGCCCTGGCCAACTTAAAATTATCTATCTGGCTGCTGTCTATGTTTCCTAACATCTATCTAGTTGTCTTAGCTAGAGAATGTACTATATGGTGGTCTCCAAATAATTTTGTTGAGGTTTTTCTTTCATTTTATTTAGTGAATGAAACACTTTTAAAGAATATTAGAGACCAATGACTGGTTTGCACCCTCATGAAAACAAAAAGCCATTTTCTAATACTGTAAATCCAATGCAACTTCCAAAAAAAGTATTTATAATTTCAGCTCTGATAACTCTCCCTCTTGGATGATTAGAAGGGAAAAAAAGAGTGTCCTTAATTTTATTTTTTTTTTAAGTGATCTTCAATGTATGTCATGTTATTGCCCTAGGTGGACAATCCACCTCAAACTAAGAAAGAGGCCACCTCTCAGACAAAAGTTGGAACATGAGAAATGCCACCCCATAAAATATTAGGAGCCTTCCAGGAAGGGGAACCCTAAAACAGATACAAGAAAACTGGAGAATTAGCAAGTAAAGTTCCTAAGCCAGAGGCACAATAATAATTCTTAATAGAAAAAAAGCCCAAATAGAATAGTTAAAACAATTTATGATACAATTGTCTTTAAAAGAGCCATTAAATTTGAACAGAAAAAAGCTGAGCTAGAAGCCTGGGTCTACCCTAATAGAAGCACTAAATAATGACCTCCTGCACTGAAAAAATACATGAACTTTTGGAAAAAGACTAGTATTAAAATGTTATATCATTGCAATACCTATGATCTTATTCCTTAATAGTGGGGTAAGTCAGGCATAAACCAGGACAAATGACATTATCAGGAAAACAAAACAGATCATTAACAGGACAGTAACTTTGCCTTGTAAAGGACATTCCAGCAGTCTTTGGTACTTCTTGAACTCCAGCTGACATTGCTGCAGGAGCTATTGAAAGGTTTTATGCTCAGTACCATCTCTGTTACCAGGAGGAGATGCCTGTAGTCAAAGCTATTCCCTGCTTAGCCAGCCATAAGAACATTTTCTATCCCCTCGAGCCACATATTTTATGTATGATCTGATGAAGATATTTTTAACTAGTTTTTATCTTCTACCTTTATTCATAAATTTATGAATTGCAGCCTCTGAAAGGATAGAACCACACTGCCATGCCACAAATTTAACCCGGTTATTTTTCTATTCAAATCTCATGAAAAAAATCTCCTTAAATTCTGGATGGACAAATTTTACTTAAGATTATCAAGTGCACACTAGAACTTTAAATACCCAACTGATTAAGCTCCTTGTATAAACTGGGTCCTTAACCCAGTTGTTTTTGTTAATATTGATACTTTATCAGAATCAGGTTCCTTGTATTGAATAAAGATTAGATCCAGTTCTTCATGATAGAGGAAAAAAACCCAAGAAGACTGGAAGAAGATATGCTTCATTCATGTATTTATTTAAGTATAAACATGGAAAATATAGTGACTACTACATTGCTTCAGTATGGAGTAAGAATTTTGCTTAAATCTGAATGCAGGAGAAAAAAATGACTGTATAGTTTATTTGATCTTCAGTGTTTCAGCTGAAACACCAGAAAGCAGCATCTGCTGTAATATCCATTTCTTATTTTTGAAGTCTTATATGACATTACTGACACCTTTGTGAAGATGGTTCTGTATTCATAAAAATGACAGAATTATTTAAAGTTTTACTTTCATTAATTGTGGCTGATATCAAAATACCTGCTCTGCAAGATATTTATTACTCTCAATCCCTATTGCATTGAACCCTAGGATACCAAACATATATAATAACTGTTTCAGCAGTTATCAAAAAGGCATTTAGTGAAATACTTATCTCAAATTTCTAAATTTATCAGTGGGCCAGAACAACAGAAATAAGAAAGAAAATGAAGGAGAAGAAAAATTTTGGGGGGAATTGTTGCCTCTTGAAATAAAACAATTGTGTCAAAATTTAAGTATTCGGGGCTGTCTTTTGAATGCAGTTCTTTTTAATTTTTTTTGTGGTTTCTTCCCCTGCTACTTCAATGGCATGCAAAGACATCATATATTTTCAAATAAATTAACAGATATTCCTCAAGAGATAATTTTCAAGCACTGTGGACCACAGCTAGGATTAATGGTCTAGAAATCAGCCTGCCCCTCTACTGACTCTCTCCACTGATCTAACCTCTCTGGAATTAATTTTTTATGGTCAGATTAGAAAGATTAAAATAAAACAGAGCTGAGTGGTATAATTGTTGTAATACAAAAGAGATTGTTTGAGCTCTTTCATTTTCCTGAATCACCTACACAGTTTTAATGGCAAATACGCTAGAAGCTTTCTGTCCTTTTTGTAAAAGAATTCTGTCCTCCTAATGTAGAGCCTCAGTTCCTCTGAAGCAGCTCTCAGACCTTTACTGAAAGGATTGCCTCCTTGAATTTGCAATCTCTTTTAGAGATGGACTGGTTGTTACACAGATGGCACTGTTATTGCACAGTCCCATTTTAGTAATCTGTAATAGCCATCTGTGCACTCTCAAAACCTTTCCAGATAAAACCCAAGCATTTCTACAGTCCAAAAGTGTATACTAATGTTTCAGGGTGGATTTAGGATAAGTATTTAATGGGAACATAAAATTATGCTATAAGGAGAATATTAGCTGTAGAGGAATTGCTTCTATGTATTGAAAAAAGATCCAGATCTCTGGATTAACCAATTTGAGCATTTTTTGTCCCACCTAATTTTATTTTGAACTGCTGAAAACTAGCAAATTCTTACACTGTAATGTTTTTCTAAGTCTCTTCAATGAAGATACTTTATCATTCCATGTGAACTAAGACAATTCGTTGTCTTAATTGAGCTTCCAAATATATGATTTTTTAGAAGGAGAAGGAACGTTTGACCACCTATGCCTTTTATACACCTTTTCCTAAATGTAGAGTGGGAAATATGATTGATAGCTGTTTAGTAATTTGGTTTATTTTCATTCAGGTATAACAGATGAGTAAGCCATGAATAGACTGAACTTATAGTTTTGGGCTTTTATTTTCCTTTCCTTTTAGCTATTAATTTTTTTTTCTAAATTAAAATGAATTTTAACTTTAAAAAGAAAAAAAGTGTCACATTTCCACAATTCTGTCAAGCTTTTTGCCCACAGGTGAACTTTGTACTGTACACTCAACAAATTTATATATACTTTTGTTCTATTTGCTGGATTGTGCTGATAAAATGATAGAAAATAGAGATGTTGGGTTCTTGCCACAAGCTAAACCTTTGGGATAGAGAACTGTGGTGTGCTGTTGGTACTTAGACTCTTACACACCAAAAGGCAGCAAAATTTCCATTGCAGATTTAACTTAAACAATTGCTGACCCCAATTCTACCTAAATTGTGACTGCAGTTGGAGACCAAGGTCTGCCTTTGTTGCCCAGATCAGTGGGTAAATCTAAACATATGTTCCTACTGAAAGCAGTCAAAGCCAATAAAATGTTTTCTAGAACATTTTTCTGCAGTGGATGATGATAGAAAGCTTTGTACAAGCAGCTTCCTCAGGGGAAGACAGTAAAAGGAGAGGGGAATTGTCCTTGCCCCTTTCCTGTGTTTTACCACCTCTTTTGTCTCAGGCTATTCCAGCACAATAGCAGATTCTGCAGGGTGAGAACAGGATAATGAGGGAAATATGAGGTGAGGAGACAGGTGTCTCTCCTTGTTCATGAAGGAAGAATTTGTTTTTTTTTCCTCCAGACACGTAGATGTGTTGTTACCTGCTGAAGCCTCTGTTTTCCGAGTGGTCTTTTCTGCATCTTCAGAATAGCAGGCCTTGAAGAAGTCTTTCTACACGTTATGCAAAGTAAACAATCCAGTTTATTTGTATCTGAGTAGTGGCTTATTTTTAAGTATCAGTTGATTTCCAGAAATTCAGTAGTTCAGAAAGTAAAATATGATTGCTATATCTGGATTAAGTAGTCAGGAACCCTTTCCATTCCTTTTTATATTTTTTCCCGTAGTAGTGAACCCAGAGAAGTTACCTCTGTTGTTGCACATCCTATTGTGACAGTGTATCATGCACCTGTGCTTGCTTCTAAGGCTATGGGCCCAATTGTGTACACATCATAGAGGTGGCAGCATGGATTTTAATACTCATATCTACTTCTGTTTTCAGAAGTGACACAAAGACCAACAGTTAAAATTATCTGTTTTCGTACCTTGAACATAAACCCAGAAAAAATATTGTCACCTAAAGATGTTATTGTAAGCAAAAACTACTGAGTCTGTTTTCTGAGCACAGAAATATTCTCTTGAGAGAATATTTAGGATTTTTTTTTCTAAGAGTAAGGGAATGAAAATGAGCAATGGAATAGTTCTCAGAGAGATGTGATTATAGAGCCTGCATGAGGCCACTAGAGGAAAATGAGGGTGTTTTCTCACAATCACGTAGAACTTTGTGTAATTTGCTTAATTACATAATAGAACAGAAAGTGCCTTCATAACAGAGTAGACACCCCATATAGCTATAAACTGTATTGTAAGGTCAGGTCAGGGAAAGCCTCAAAGGTGTCTGAAGAGTCTGATTTCTTATGGAAACTCCAAACCTGCCATTAACCCTGTCACATTCTCAAATAATGTGACATTGTAAAAGCCTTTCTTTCAATCATAATAATGATGCTGGAGTGATAATAACTCTCTGTGTAATAGTACAAAGCCTTGTTTAATTTATTGTTTAACCAGTCATTATGACATGTCATTTATTTTAATCCTTCTGAAAGATAATCTTATTTAAGAATTGCAACAGGAATAATATTCAGACACAGAAGTGGAATTTCTACTTTACTGTAAAATATTTGTTGCAACGGCTATTATACTATTTGAATACCAAAATTAAAAAGTGGATTTAATTATACTGGTTTGCTTGGTTACACAGCTATATGTATTTTAAAAGTTTGTTAGTAGCAAGCAGTTTTCAACAGATGAACATAGAATAAAAATGCTGTAAAGCATACTGGTTATTCTGCTTTTAAGATCTATAGTTGAAGAGACAAAATATAGAAAATGAAATTTAATGAGATGAACATTTATTAGAGATACACACCATCATTAAAATTTCTGTATCAAAAGATTTGTGGTCCATAGCTTCAGTAAGAAGATAGGAAAAATAAATCACTCTGTTTTTGGAACATTTTGATTTTACTGTTCTGGGAATTATCAGCCTTATTTATAGGTAGTATTCAATTTGATTTATTAAATGATTTTACAGAGAATGTTTTACAGTGCAATAAAATCATAGAGCTTAACACTAAGGTGACCTTTGTCTGAAATATGCATATGAAAATACTCAGTTCATGTAAGGATAACCATTATTATTTTTTAGCTACATTAAATAATCTTTTCCATCTATACAGCAGATATTGTTGATCTGCCCCAATAATTCACCCAATAGTTTATCATTCAACTTTACTTGGTGGTAAAATCAAAAATCTAAACCATGCAATCATTGTCATATGGCTTTAATGATTTGGTGAAACAATATCGAAACAGCTGAGAAAAATAGTTCCCTATCACTGAGATTGTCCTGAAACATCTGTCTAATTCAGTTCTTTTTATTTCACTGTATTTTGCAATTTTATCTGATATTTTGTTTCCCTTTTTGGGGCTTGAATGTGTTTATCCTATTTTTTAACATCTCTATAGAACAGAAAAAATTAAGATAATCATTAACATTGAGAATCCCACTGTTATCCACTCTTCAGTCATAAAATAGTAAGTCCTGAAAAAGAATTTTGCTGGGGATCTAGAGCACTAATCTTCAGATCTCGTGGTGTAGAGATCAGGAAAGATGTGACAAAAGTGAATACTGTTATGCAACAAAATGAATACCAACAAAGAAAAGGGAAAAAAAGTTAAGAAATAGCACCATGAATTTAAAAAAAGCAAGGAGAAAATCTATAAAAGAGTAGGGTGCATAATCAAATGTTTCCTCTTGAGCAGCACTGCTCTGAGTATCCCTTTGTCTTTTCCTGCGCTCTGAAGAGACTACCTGTCATTGTAGGAACACTCATCAACTTTACTTACCCTGAAGCAAATTACACAGGCTGGCAAAACTGCATATTTTGACTTTTCTGCTTTATTATTTGGAAATGCAATGATCAGTTGCTACTATCATTTGCATTGGCAAAAAGGAGGTATTGCTTCCTTTGCTTTAGAGAAAATATATCTACAGAGGTCCCTTCCAACCCTAACTATTCTGTGATCCTGTAATCATGATGTAATAGGCAATACTTAGATAAAGTCTGTGCTTTCCTCCTTTGGAAAATGCTGACTGGTTGACCTTAGAAATAATGACTGGTAATTAATTTTTTATAATGCCTTTTATTTCAACAAGCCTTTCGATGTGGGGAGGTACTGCACACTAGTTGAAATACACTAATGTTCTCTTTTTGCTGGAGATTGTGGGGAGAGTTCCGAATCATAATGTTTTTGTCCAATTTAGGGAATGAATCAAAATACTTTTTCTTGCTAAGGTATGATTTTTAAATCTCTATTCTTTTAGAGGCCTATTTTCACTTAGGAGTGGATATTCATATTCATGTACCTCTGGCCCTTTTTTTCTCTGATTGTATAGGCTCTTGCTCTGTGCTAGTTTTCTTACAATGTAGTAGTGGCTTTCTAGTTTCATCCCATTGAATAAAATAAGACGTCATCATTTCAAATACAAAGTAACTTCTATCACATGTGCCAAAAGGAGACTCGCCTTGACTCACCATGTACAAAGAATCTCCTTTTAGAATTTAATACCAAAATGCTGGGAATGTTTGCCGGATGAAAAAAGAAGGACCCAACTACCCACAAACAACAACAACAAAAAAACCTTGAAACACAATTTTGTTTTTTTTTTTTTTTTCTTTTTTTTAAGGAACTGAATTCTCTCTTCTGTGTTTCCCAGGGCAAATTCCTAGGCAGCTCATAGTCAGCATGTTGCATATCGTTGGTTTACACATAAGATCATATGGAAGCTTGTTAGTACCACACCTGTAGTGTAACATGTACATTTGGGATGCAGCAGAAGTAGAATCCTGGTGTTCTGCTTCTGGGCAGGAGGTCGATTCTTTGAAATGATTGAAATTTAGCCTATTTGTGCAGCATGGATTTATCAATAATGAGCCTTGCTTCCACATTTCCATTTTTCTCCTTCTTCCCCTGCCTCTGTAAGTACATATGAATTGACAACATGGTTCACAGATGGCTTCCGAGCAGAAACTTCCTTTGTGAATAAGACAAGTAAGAACTTTTTTGTGCAGGGCACAAGGTACAGTAATAAGGGGAGGCAGCTATTTGAGTATTGTAGGCTACAGAAGGTCTCTTAATTAGTCTAAATATTAATATAGAACTGATTACAAATGCAGTAAGAACCTTCCAGTACTTGTACTCAACCTGGGATGCAAATGGTAGCAGCATCACTACATTTGATACTAAAATGAAGGGCTTATTTCATAGTTTATCAACATAGAGCTAGTTTTAATAGGAAGCAGTGGTTCATGTGACAGTCAACACTTTTATAGAATATCTATAATTAATAAATAGAATTATTTAGTCAGAATCATTTCTCCCCTTAGTCTAGTGAAATTCTTTGATTTATATATAGAGAATACACTTTAGAAAACAGCATAGATTTGCCTTTGATCATACTATTGTGTGAGAGAAGGCCCCAGCCAGCAAGAACAGAAAGGAGAAAGTAGAACATTAATAAAAACAGAGTTGAGCAACAGTAAAAGGAAAGAATAAGAAAGAAATTGTAAAATACTTGTGTACTAGAAGTATTTTCTCTGTGAACCCAGACGCAAAAGTAATCATAGGGACAGAAAATTCTATTAAGCCAAGAACTTTCTTGTGCACTCTGATATTGCAAAAAGTGAGTGTTTTATAGTTTTGGCATGCCCATAATCTAAGCTGGTCATTCTCTTCTCATACTCTGGTGAAGCCTTATGTCATCATCTTTTGCTTTTAATTCATTATATTTGGGTTATTGCATACTGGCAACAAATAAATAACCAATTATGTGAAATTGGGCCCAGTATATTTTGTTTCCATTTAATATATTTCGGGGCCTTCTGGTACCTGACCTTGTCAGCAGTAAACTCATTGCTTTTGTTCAATTAATTTAATTTGTCATATTTTTATGAAAATAATTAAACAAGGATTTTGTGCATTCTCTATAGTATTTACCTTTCATCAAGTTCTCTAGACTTAGATTCAAATTGCTGCATCTTATCTCCCTTCTTATAATGAAAGTAATTTGCAGAAGTGTTGTTAACAACCTCTTCTATTGTAGTTTGCTTTTACTTGAAGGTGACCTTTGGTAGCTCAAGTAGCAGTCCATCTACTAGAAACAAGATTTTAGAATTAATACCAGTAAGAATAAGCTAATAGTATTCTGCTTACAGAACCTGTTTTGGCATCTCCAAATTATACTTCTCCTTCACAGCTGGCTTGAATATCTCAAAAGCCTTGGGATAACATAGTCTTACATGTCTTAGAAATAAACTATGCTCTAACATTCAATGAAAAATGCTGTGTGCAGAGGTATGTCTTAAACCCTGCTCCTACAGAAGGCTGTGAGAAATCTCCTACAGAGATTTAACACCTACAGAAGACTAAGAAACAGCAGATACTCAGTCACAGCCATGAAAAGGAAAAAAAAGGCAGATATTTGTGTAGATTACATTGATTGATAATAGATTAATAGGAAATTTTACGGAATCACAGAATATGTTGAGTTGGAACTTACAATTACACTACTCATGTAGCCATCAGGAGGTAGAAAAAGAGAATCTAGGCAATGCAGGTCAGGTACAGTGCCCAAGTCTCTTGACATAATTCAGGATTAGGGAAGGGTGGTAAAATGGGAATATATGTGGGATATGTATTGACACAAATTTGATCACTTTAGTCGCTGTACATGTCCAGTGAATGGTAGCTTGTCATGCTGTTTCTGTGCCAGCTGTTCTGGAAACCTGGCAGAAGGTTTCATAGCTGTTTCAAAAACCAAGCACAGATTTCCTACCCTTGGAAACCAAGGTACAAAAACACACATTGAGAATTTTGACATGTGTTGTTTCTCTTGCCTAACCATGCTAGGCTGTGTTTCTAAATCTTTCATGTTAGACATAAATTTAAAATGATCGTAAACTCAACATTTTCTTTATATGTTGTCAGGTAACTATAGTTTACTTTTAAGAATGGTTAAAATTTATTTTCAACAGTTTTTAGCAAACACAAGAGTAATTTGCACTAAAATTCATTACCTTTTAATTTGGATCAATAAAAATAGATTTGTGTTTGCATTATAGAACACATTAAACACCCTGGAGAAGCAGTTCCTATATTTTGGAAAGCTATCACATATCTTCAATTGGAAATTATTGTTTAAAAATGCAGAGTCCAGCAGCATGCATCAGATAAAAAAAGAACAATTCAGGTTACCTATTTTGGCCACATTGGTAACAAAATATTTTATGTTTTTTGCAAAGTTTCACAAGTCCAGAAAGTAATCTGGTAGAATATTAATGCTTTGAAGCAGTCAAGCTTGAAATTTTAAATTGACAATCAGAAGATTTTGGAACAAAAGAAATTCATTCTCAAAAACAATAGCACTTAATAGGAAACCTTTATTTGCTGTTGGCCTTACACTAAACAACTTCAAGTGTGATGGTGATCCATAGAGACTTTGGGTTTTTACTGTTAATCCTCCTATGAGGATAGCGTGGTACCCTGCAAATCACTGTCGATTCACATAGATCCACAGACTAAGAAACATACAGGGCTTTCAAAATAGAATACATTAAAAATATAACTCACAGAGATCCCTATTTCTCTAAATATATTCCTGTATTTCTAATTATATTTTACATCTCTCTGAACTATTTAATTATAGAATTCTTTCTCAATCCTAGAACTTCTTGCTATCAGAAAAGAACTCCTTTGACACTGCCTGTGTGAAATGCCAATGGTTGAAGCATTCTTTTTAAAACGTGTTTTCCTAAAATAATAGTAAACATTTGTGATTCTGCTAGCAGAAATAACAAAAGGAATAGAAAAAATGAGATGCAATTATTCCTTATTGATTTATTTCAATGCTGCTGCCACAGTGATCTTCCAGCAGTGCTTCTGAGACTGTTTCTGGATTTATTTGTTTTCAGATTTTAGCTCTGTTGTTATGTTGTTTCCTTGTAAACACCTGCAAACCCTGCAGTTATGAAGCACTATTTGTTATTCATCCTCTTTTCTGGGGCAAGTGGGAGGCAAGAAGGACCATAGGTCACCATAAGCCATTCAGGTCAAGCAGTTTGGGTGTCAGAATCCCTCAGAGCTATCATCCTCCTCCTTTCTCAACAGCTAGCAGCATATCATAAAATGTCAGTGATTTTGGTGTCAAGAAATGAGTAAAAGCAAATCCAGAAAATAAATTTAATTTCTGTTTAATCTGAGAAAAGGTCCTGAATATTGTGGCAGTTCTGCGTGAGTTTCTTCAATTTATTTTCCAGCTGGCCTTAACAACAGTCCCTTAAGATATGGTGGTGGATCCTTGCTGACTAGAATGTAATACCATCAGTGTTCAACAAAAACATGATGCAGAGTCTATTTCCAGCTTGATTTTTGCCATCCATTTTCATTGTATGTTTGTTTGTGAGTACCAAGATCCTGTTCCACCTATTTAGTGGCTTTTCTCAAAGTCCACAAAAGCCTAAGAGATTTTTCAAGAAAAAAAAGGGAACTTCAATAATTCTGAAAAATATAAAACATTGGATAGACACTTGTAAAGGTAATGTGTAAAAATAAAGATAAAAGCCTTCCTGCTGTATCTTCTTCCTGCCTTCATATTGATGTATTTTTACTATTGTTAAGGACAGAGAGATTCAACACAGAAAATAAGATTGCAATATGGAACTCTAAGCTGGTTTGTATTGGAGAGCTTTTTGGAGAGCTTATTGGAGAGCTGTCAGTCTTCAAGCAATGTGCTTTTTTTCTGTATACCAATTTCAGCCACATTTTTTACATGGTGCCCATGTTAAAGAAGAAACCTCTTACTTGTGAAACACCAGCTGTTGATATTTTTGCAGTTGTATGGTAAATCTAAGCTTTTTGTAAAATGTGTCCAGCAGGTTATAGAAAATTTAGGGGTGAAAGGGCACTTTTGAACAAAAATGCAAGCATCTTACTATTTTTCATGACAGCTAACAGAGATCTAGTTTCTTTTACCCTCAATAGTAAATTCTATTTTTATTAAGCAGAGCAGTAAATTAGCTTCTGGTATTTTGTATCTTGGACAGCTGCAATGTTCAGAGCCAGAGAGATGACAATTAGAAAAGAAATTACATTAGTAGTGTGGTAAACTGAAGGGCGAAGAGAGAGTTGTTCTGGATAAATCATTTGTCCAGAAAAGATTTCATCAGGCTAACGTCAATGTTCACAGGAAATGTGCTTTCTGCTTCTCTGGAGAAAAACTGGCTGGATTTTCATTTGCTCCTGGTGTATTTGCCCAATTTGCTATGTATTCCATCATATCCCATGTTAAAGTACATTAATTACCATTATTTATAGACTAAGTCAGAAAAGTAATTTCTCCTACAGTAAACACTATAAGATGCTATATCTTCTTGAAGGGAATTAATTTTTGAAGTAATTAAATTCTGTGGCTTTTTTTAGAAAAATTATCTTTAGAGAAAAAAAAATACTTCCTATACAATTTCATGAACTGCTAAATCTATTCTGCCCTTCCATACTCTTTTGAAGAGGAATTTCTGGTTTGAGTTGTGGGACTGTATTATATAAACTGTGTTTTTACATTACTATTTCTTTTTCTCCATTTGCCGTTGGAAAATTAGAGATGCTACTTCATTAGTCTCTAATGGTAAAAAAGGTAATGATTTCAGTAGTTTGAATTTACTTCTGTTTCAAATAAATAGAGAATATGGCAAGAACGAGAATGATTGCATGGACATCTTTGATAATTATTATATTGAAGAAGCCAATTATTAGGCCAGACTCAGAAAAAGCCCATTTACATTTGACTTTCCTTCTGTTTCAGTAAAATTGCACACTGTTGCTGTACAGTGGTTTATGTCTCTCAGTTTCCATAAATTAGTTTGTGCAATCTGTCCCTGTGACCTCAGGAACAATTCTCCTTCTGTTTGTGTGAGACATGTGAACAGAGATGCTGAGGCTGGAAAACTTGGTAGAGCTGACAATTGATTATTTGCCCTGTAAGTAAACATCAGCTGTGGCTAACATTGAGTTGGATGGGTAACTTTCCTCCATCACAGCAGCTCATACCACCACACAGCAGGAGGGAAGGGAAACTTGTCAGCTGCTCACAGATTAGGAGGAAAGAAGGTTTTTTTTTTCCCCTCCTTGTCAGACTAGCAAATTGTTATGGATTTCTAGCACCGAGTGTGAGATAGAGACTGATGTGTTCATGTTGGTTCCTTCTGTAGCTCTGACCCCCTAACATCAAACCAAATCTTTGAGAGCACACATGTATGGGAGGGAGGAAGGACTGGTGATGTGGATATACAGCTAGAAAAGGAGAAAATAAAAAAGGTAATTTAAAGAACAAAATTAGAGTGGGCTTCTTGAGATACTTGAGGCTCTGTTCTCTTCCCCCTCTTATGTTTTCACATATGTTTAAGTTACTTAGCATTTACCTCCCCCTCATAACAGTTAATAAAATGCTTTTCAATGCACTTTGATAAACCTGAGATCTACAGAAAGAGGCAAAAGCATCAACTGTAATTTTCTGCAAGATTAAAGCAGGGGAGATCAGACATTCAAAAAACAGTCCTGTTCCTGCAAACCTTACCTTTGAGGTCAAAACGATGGCTAGGGAAGGCTTTTAAACCCAAGTTTTCTGTTTTGCTCCATGATCCCTTGCCAGATTTCCTCTCATTTGCAAAGAACCTAAGTGCTCCCTCCACATTTTAATTTCCATTTCAGAAGTTCTGTCTATGAAAGCCTGGAAAGCATGCTTCTTTTCTACTAAGTTATTACAAGCAGACTTTATTTTAGCATGACCATAGACAATTACATCTCATAACTGAAGTAATTCTTCTCACATCTAAGTATTTGCTCCTGTCCCTTCAATATTTGCAGATTTTATCAGCTTCCCTTTTCAGTTTTACTGCTGCAAACTAAACAATCCAGGGTCTTTTAATCTATTTTTCAGTTAAAGAAAAGGTTTTCCAGTCATCTAATCATTGTATCAGTCCTGCTATAGAGCTCCTTCCAGTTTAAATTAACATAAAAAAAATAAAAATACAAAGGCACCAGAAATATATGCAAAAATCTGAGCTTTTTCCAGTTTGGCAACTGATTCTGAGTTAATTTACCAACAGGTTTAAAACAGTAAGGCTTTTAGCCATTCTTGTATTTGTTAAGTTATAGCATTGCCCTTAATTCCTTTCCTGGCATTTTATGTCACAAAAAAGGAATCATAAAATCATTTGTTTCCCAATTATCCTTTATTTTTGTTTTCTTTCATTTTGTGTTTTTTTTTTCTTCTCATTTATAATTCTAATATTAATAAAAAAGATCTGGTTTTGACTTTGGTAAAATATTTCATCATGTGCCTTCACAACCAGAGATTATATTATAGTGATAAAAATAAACTTGCTAAGACCATAAATATGTTATTTGCTTGTCTCCTTCTAAATATTACAAGTAACTTTGGAAATAAAGGTCAAGGTTTCCTTTATCTATAAAATGTCATAAATGTTACATATAAACATAGCTGAGAATGTGTTACTGTAATAAAGTATATCTATTATTTGTTATCCAAATAGAGAAATGTTATACTAGTGGAACATCTATTTTTAAAAAATCAATAAAACTGGTACATCAAGTTTTCTACTGATCTGATACTGCTTGTGGATTTAAGCATGTTGCCTGGGGCCATCCTGCAGCTTTAGAGGAAAATAGCTAGAGGTTATAAAACTGACTGTGATGCTTTACCTTGATTGAGCAAGACCGAGCAAGCAAGAATGGGAAAGAGAAGGTATTTGATCACAGTAAGTTGAGTTTCTATTATACTTATTTTTCTTGCCAATTTAAGAGTTAACAGAGGAAAAGCAATATAATGAAAGCATAAAGTAACAGTGTATTCACAGACATTCCTGAAAGGAAAGATAATGGACAGCACAAAGCAGTTGCAACAACTGTTAGAGAAAATGACACAGTCTATGTGGAAGGTAAAATGCAAACTCCAGGCTTAGGCTTTGATAATGTTTCCTTCGGGATCAGCAGTTCATTTGATGGTACAGATACAAGTGGAAATGGGAGGGAGATATAAACCTTTTTGAACTATGAAATATTTACTAGTCATGATGACAGATTTCTTATTGCTACTGACAGGAATACTTTTCAAGATATTGCTAACATTTTCCTTTTATTCCCCTGTCAAATATCAAACATACCTATTTAAGCATTTCTTTTCATTATTGTTGGATGTCCATAGTACTAGATTATCCTGTTGTATGAATTAACATGAAAAATCCTATATTTAGTTTCCAGAAAAGTACACCTCTGAATATACAGAGAGAGAGATTAGCAGGGGGTGGCGGGGGTGAAGAATTTTCATTTCTGCAGAGGGATATTAAAAGATTGTTTAGGTTATAGTGATATTTTTAGTGGGACTCAATTCATTGGCTTTTGTTGACCTACTGCACTGCTGTGACTTTTTTTAGAGAGAGGAGATGTGTAAAAAAAGTCAAGAGCAACAGCATAGTTTAATATTAAGAAGCCATATTGATATGTGATATATTCAGTGGATCTTTGTTTCCCCACTAGAATTCTGGTGGCTAAAATAACAGGTTTAAATTCAGTCCAAAGCATTTGAACTGCAATCTTATTTGTGTTACATCACAGAACCGTAGAATGATTTGTGTTGGAAAGGACCTGAAAAATTATTGAGTTCCAACCCCGCTACAATGAGCAGAGACACCTTCCATTAGACCAGGTTGCTCAAAGACCCATTGAACCTGGCCTTGAACATGTCCATGGATGCAGCAATTTTCTGCTGCTGTTGTGCTTCATCTTCAGTCAGTTGTGTAAGAAAATAAATCCAGAAGTGCTAATTAGCTAAAGGTAATGACAACAGAACGTGTCACTAAGCACTGAAGTATAGTCTGGGAATTTCAAAAAATAATCTATAAATCATCACACCTTGTTAAATCAAATGAGTCACTATAATAAACCAATGACAGTGCAGTGATGTATAGAAAATACTGAGCAAAAAATATCACCTATCATTGTACTCCAGACCATATTTCACCTGCAGTTATGATAGAATGTAGTTTGATAAAGTCTGTCAGCAGGTGCCATTATACTGAGGAAAACTGACTTGGCAGAATCTGTGCATCCAGTGAAACTCCTATCACCCCCAGAAGCAGTTGAATCTTACATGGATTGCAGCCCTTTAAATGGAGTTTCCCTTCATTTTTGGGACTATCCTGTTGAAAACCAGACTATGCACAAAACAGGACTAGATTTTTTTCAATATGTTCTCTTGCAAATATGAAGATACTTTGGCTTCTAACATCATGGTTTTTTCCCCCCATAGTTTGATAAATAACTCTTCAGTGTTTTTAATTATCAGAATCAAATGCTGGTCGTGCTCCATTCACTATGGGTTTTGCCTATTTGTTTTGCTATTATTTGTTTTTTTCCACGTACAACATAAAAAAGTAATTTTGGAAATGGATTCATTAATAATTGCAATCAAGATGCTGTAACTTTAATTTCTTTGGAATGGAGTGAATAGTTGCTATATTACTTTTTAATTTACAAGCTGGTTATCCAGGGAGCACAAGGAGGTAAAATATATTTTAAAATTCAAACTCTGGATGCTTATGAGTACAATAGTCATAGTAAGGAAAGAATTAATAAATCAGGTAAGGCACAATATAAGTAACTTTAAATTTAACCTGAGGATGATAAGAGTATATGTGACATGTCTAAGAATGCAGTCTTGCAAGCTGTTACTGCTGTGGCAACATAGATTTTGTCAAGAACACAGCCAAACTAAGTGTGGTACGCATTCATTACCAGCAAGACAGAAAGAAAGTGGCTAATGGGCAATGCTAGTTTTTGTGCCATCTGTGACACTGTTGCTGTCACATAGTACTCTCCCTTGTACACAACAAGAAATTACATTTGCTACAGAGATGGAAAGGTCATGTCTCCTGTGCTCCTGGAATCCTGTGTCCCACAAGGTAAGCCTGTACTTTGGTCCTTTCCATTTTGCCCTTCTTTTCTGTCTAGGGATTTTCCATATTAAAAAAAAAAAGGTGTCAGTAATAAAATTGGGTGCATTTTTATCATCTCTGAAAAACCTGAATTGGTTGAATTTGGTGCAGTAATAATTTAAAACCAAAATGCAGATCAGGCAATGCTGCCCAGCTGTTTCTGGAAATATATTCATAAGATCTAAAAAAGATTTGTAGCATTTTTAAATCTCATACTGAGACAGCCAGCAGCGTGGAAGCAAAGAGCAACTTCCGGCTGTGATGTTCCTTCTCAGTGGTCAGCTTAGTTCTGAAGGAATGAGGTGTAAACCAACCGTGCTCTCATGGTGTTGGGCACCACCAGCCACTGTGAGCAGTGCTCCCCTTGCACGTGACTTTCAGACAACACAGAAAATGCTGGAACATAGTCAAGCAGGTAGCTGGCTTATGAGACCAATCAGAGAGGTAGCTAAGCATTGAACTCTCCAGTTTAAGATGATAGTTTAGGTCTTGGAATTAACAGCGTATGTCTTGGATTATTTTAATGCATAAATAACTGTATTGAGAATCCTCACTGTCTGCTGGGTTTTGCTGAAACTTGAAGGTCCTGACCCTTCTTTGCTGGATGCATACTTTTTTGTTTAGTTTTGTTTTGTATGTGATAATCACCCTAAACAATGATTAGTTAGTCTAAATGGTTATTTTGGCAGCTTTGATTAGGTGCCAGCTACAATGAAGTTAAGGTGTAATTTTTTGGTTTGGTGTACTGAGTATCCTTGCATCCAATAAAGACTGAAATGAATTTCTATTACTTCTGCAGGAGTTGGATTTCTGAAAATATTTCTAGGAATCTGCCGATGACACAATTTCTCAACATAAGAAAAACACCTTTGTAGACTCTTGCTGGATTTCTTGTCCATGCAGACTTTCAAAAGCATGTGCTTTTGGCCCTAAAGTTCAATTGAAGAGAAAGCATGGCTAGTGTGAGGTATTTTGCTATCCTCAATACCTTAAAAATAGTCACTCTTTTACCTTGACAGCACCGATTTACTGATTAATGGCCCATCATCTTGCCTTTGTATGAAGCAATTGCACTCGGCTCCTGCTGAATTACCAAAGGAGCTCTATAACAGACTGCTGAACACTGTAAATGTTTCTACTGCTCAAAACTCTGTGAGAACCACCAAATCATATTAGGATGGCAATTCCCATCTCCTGTTGTGTTCCTGAGGCAGATGACCTACTGTTCCCAATAAGGACAATTTGGTAGCTTGAGACTGTACAAATCAGTAGCCTCCACTGGACTGATCTGTGCCCCACTAAAATAGTGTACTCACATTTTCAGCTTTCATTTCTGCTGTGGGAGCCCCACTGAAATTCCAGCTTAAAAGGATTTTCACAGCTATCATGCCCTCTTTGTATTTCCACTAAAACTCCAAGTAGATCTTAACTAGTGAGTAGTGTATTCAGTTGACTTAAATCAGTCTTCTGCAGGCCTGGTGTCTGGGATGGAGAAATTGTGAGTGTCTTGGAAGTTGAGATGGAAGAATACAATTCTAGTTGCTACTGAATGACAGCAGGGCAGAAACATGAGCTTCTGGAGGTGTCATATCCTTTCCAAATCCCTTCAATTAGATCTGTAGTGTTCATGCTACCTTGGCTCTTAAGAGTCTATTTTATGAACAAACCTTTCCCTCATCACCTGAATCACCACAAAGTGCAGTTGTTTTTTGGAGTTCGTTTTCAAAGAATATTTTGCCCTTCTTTCCCTCTGCTTTTTTGTGCAGACAGCTTTCAAATGTGCCGGTTCACCCTGCCTCCCGTTCCACTGCAGCTGCCTTGGTTGTAAATTTCTCCTCTGATATTTTGCCTTCCTAAATTGTACAAGTTGTGGAGAATATAAGATGTTGCTTTCTACATCTTCTGCAGCACTGTTTGCAGCCATGTACACTTTTTAAATTCTTCCCATTACTATCCCAAATGTAACAGCATTTGCTGGGAGCAAGGAATTAAAAGTGAAAGAATGGCAAGAAGGATAGTAGATTTACTCAAGTGACCTTGTAGCTGGGAATGCCAAGTCCTGGCAAATAACAGTGTGGGAAACCATATATTATGCCTAGTGCTGCTTATCTTCTGTTTTGAGAAGTAGAATTTCTGTGTAGATATAACACACATGTTTATAGAGACTTGGAGACCTTCCCCAAGACATGCTTGAGACTCCTGTCTTGGGAGAGAGATCAAAGCAGGGGTCATAAAAAGCACAGAGAAAATCATGGAGGTAAATTGGGCATGTGTCAGACCCTTTGATATGTTGAGGCTGGGAACAGGTCACTTGATCCTTGCCCTTGCTAAGATGGAATGAGCTTAGCACTGTATGTGCCCCAGCTTGCTCATGAAATACTTCAGCCAGCAAAGTGATGGAATAAACCTATTCTTCTCACTTCAGCTGTGGGTCACGGTCACCTTGGTTACTTGCATCTATTATATTTTATAATTCATGTTGATAAATTCAATAGTACTTGTGGCTGATATCCAAAACCATCTTTTCTTAAGGCTGGAGCTAGAAATTATCAGGTCTCTAGCTAGCTCTCTGGCCCTGAAGTTCGTATTTCACTCCTGCCAGCAGTGTGTTTCTTTATATGTGCACATGTCACAATTTGACATATAGCTTGTAAGGTCTTCAAGATATTATATGTCAACAAGTTAATCAATTGAAGAGAAGTTTCATTAACTGAATAAGAACAGATGTGTGCATAAGGTAACTTATTCCTCATTAGAGGAGAAAGTGTACAACCTTTGGAGCAATTAATGCTGATAGGGAGGTGGTATGGAAGATTATCTTTCTTTGAGTATCTTGTCTAAGCCATTTGATGTTAGTTTATGTTACATATGTCAGTCAGCTAATGCTCAATAGTTCTTTGTCATTCTGTAAAATGTGTGATAGATTCTGTCAGAACCTATTTGATATAAGTAATAGATTTCTTATAAGTAAATGGTTTTCCATGCTTAGCTCTTGACATTTTTTGCATGGCTGTGTAGTGGAGATTTGCAGACTCCACTGCTAGAACTATATGCCCTGAATTAGCTTGTACTCACACTACCAAACAGAGACTTGGTTAAAGAACAGGAATCAACAATGATTTTTTTAAGTTGTCCTTAGTGACTATTTGGCATTTCATTACCAACCTATGGTGACTTACTTGCCCCCCAGTGACCACAGGCCACTTCCCAGCAAAACAGCAGATGAATAAATTCCCATTCTCCATGGACATTTTCTCCTTGGGAGTTTGTTGGAGATAACTACTGGTAGAATTGTGTCCTGTGGTGGCAGCAGCAAGAGGTGCTCACATTCGGCTCTGACATTCATCATAAATTTTTTAGAGATTGCTTTTCTCAGCAGCTCTACCCTTCTGGTTTGCTGTGTTTTCTTTAGTGTTACTCAATCAGCACAGAGCCTGAACATTCCCCACAATTATAATCCCCACAAATGAAGCAACTTCAGGCCATTTATATAACAATATAGCTTTTTAATCTTTCCTTTCTCAGTTTGCACCCTCTGGAGAAGGCAAACAAAAAAAGGTTCACCATTTCTCTCACCCTAGCTGGAGCTAGTCAGAGTTAGAAGACTGAAATCAGATAGCCTTTTGTCTGTGTGATAGTGTATCATCATATTCTGCCTTAAACCTTCTTTGAGCTTACTAACCCAAGAGTTCTGTCAGCTTCAGTTCTCTCGGTTTCTTTCTTGCCCCATGTTTGCCTCATGATCTATAATTAGTCATTTCAAGTTTCATCCAGATGTAAAAAAGAATAATTTTAAAAGGAAAACTCAAAAAGCAAACACACAGACTGTCAGTGAACTTAATGCCATCCTCAAAACCTCATGATTTTTTAAAGCTCTCTAACATTCATAATGGTTTTTTTCAACATGTTAATAGGGACAACAAATACAGTGCTGGTAACAATCTGGAAAAAAAATCCAACTCTTTTCTTGCTGCAGTACTTTAGAATTAGTTTCATGTTTACAAACCCCTATTTCTTTCCTCTTCAGTTTAAGAATTTACAGAACACTATCTGTAGTCAATTTGAAGCTTTCTGATAGAAATCCATCTTAAAACCTCTGATTTTGAGACATATTTGTTATATTCATCTACCTCTTGTGCTTTGAATTTTACCATTTAAGTGCTCATTGCTCAGGTCTGGCCTTGAGTATGGTAAAAAATGTTAGCAAAATATCTCTAATCTGAATCTAGTCTAGGTTTGACTTAGAATATCATCTCATTTTTCACTCTGTAGCCATAAATTTCACTCTAACATATCTTGCAATGTTGTGCTTGAGTACATTCCAGAGAATCTTTTTTCTAATTCTTCCCAAATCTTACCCTAATTCTGGAAATTACTTACCTATGGAGGGCTTTAGATTTGGCTGCCAGTAGATCCACAGGAAACTGGTAGGGTTAGTTCAGACAAGGACTTCTCCTCTCAGTTGAGGTGCTACATTTCTTTATTTGCTGGATCTGAAAGCAAGGGCAATCTCAGTCTGTACTTCAACTTTACTTACTGTGAACAAGAGCTGGTAGAATATAACAAGCATTCTACATAAAACATTATTTCAGTTGCAATGTGCTAGATTTTAAAAAAAAGGGATACATGCTGCAGGTTTTTTGGTTAGATAATAATGTCTAAACAGCATCTTTTCTAGCTGTGGCTCCAAAATTAAATCCCTTTAGAGTGCACTTATAATAAATAGAAAATGTTTAGTGGATGCAATTGTTCTGTTGCATGAACTCACTTCCAAATCATTGTTTTTCTGGTTTTAAGGTACTTTGTATAACTGCAGCTGTGTAATGAAATGAAGATTAGTATACTGCATATATGAGACTTGTAATTGCAAAGAAAAATTACTTTCTTTGAATCCAGCCTAACATTTCCTAAAATGCTGAACACAAGGAAAGTTATTTGCATTTATGAAGTCAAGCCCAAAAGGTAGATTTTTTTGCTTTATGGAAAATGTGAACCTAAAACTGAAACATGGATATTAATTAAGGTGTGCTGTGTTGAAGTTTATATCTGGACAGCCAGAACCAAAAGTGCCAGGAAAAAGAAAGGTTTTTTTTTCCTTTGGAAGTATCACCATTCTAAACTGAAAAGACAGAGCAGAGGAAGTTAAAGAAAGGTTTCAGGAGAAGCACTGTCTAGGTAAGATAAATATATGGCATAGTTCAGAAATCTGCAATAGAGGGCTTGTCTTCTGGGTTTTGGATTAGTCAGAATCATTTAGCACACTCTATTTAGCAGAAAAAAACCTTTTAAACTTTAAACCCACTGAGCTGTTTCTATTACAGAATACATATTCACTGTTGAGTTAATCCTAGGGAACAGAATGGATAATCTCAAATTTTATCCATTTTATATCAGATCATCCATCATTAAGTTGCAGAACTCACCTATCAGTGACAACGAAATTTCATATGGGTGTTGCTTGTTAATTGCTCTAATTTACTTCTTTGGTGAGGAGATAAGAGAACAAGAAAGGCACTGAAGATAACTTTGGAAAAAATCCCCTTACCTGCATAGTCATGTATTGATTGGTAATGTACCAATATCCATTTAATCATGGATTAAAAACTGAGGTGAGGTTAGGGGCTGTCCAAGTGAAATAATATTAAACAGATGCAGGTCAGAGAGCACAAGGGACCCTAAGGGAAAGAAAGGCCAGGAGAGCTGTTAGAATAGAAAAAATGTAGAATGCAGGAGGAGAGGTGCAGTTGTAGTTCATCTGCTAAAACTGCTTATTGTCAGACTAATTCCTCTCCCTGAGAGGTCAGTGGGAATTTTATTTCTGATTTCAGTGGGAACAATTAAACAAAGTGGGTCAAGAACCTGACTAAGTCCTATGCTACATCTTACAATTATTTGAACTCAGTGGTGGGCTGATTATGTCTTACGTATAACTTTTTGCTAAGCTTTGTCCTGTTCTTTTAGGAGAGTGCCAAGGCAGCTGGAAAGTGGTAAGAAAAGTACTTGTAATATTAACTATCTAAATTAATAGGCTAGTTTAATGTGATAATTGGAAAATATGTGAAAATCTTGAAGGACAATCTCAGAGGTAGCATGATATAGTGTTTTGGATTACTGTAATATTGATCCTAATTCTTGTACAGAAAAGTTGAATAATATTTAAAGATTAGTGTCTTGTGTTAAATGTTATAAAAGGCAGAAACAACTATTATAATATTATAATAACTCATAATACTTCATCTTCTGTGCTCCATCCTCCTGCTCTAATTGGTGAATCCCTGAAGAGACAGCTCCTTTGGGAGCAATCCTAGCACTAGCTTCAAAGTGCCATCATGACCTGGCACAACAGAGGAAAAAGGCATCTACTGGGTCCTAGTCCCACTAAGTAAAGAGGAGTGGATTAAAATAGCTTCTGCATGGTGACACAATCCAATCAGAAGATGGGGTTGATAGAAATGAGTATGAGCTTTTGCTGCTGAACCTCAGCATTTTTCATTCTGACACGTGTTACCTGCTTGGAAACATGTATCTTCTGATTTTGGTTAATGAGAAAGTTGAGAAACTCCTTGTATTTCTGACCTTTTTTGCAGCTGTTCTCAAGTCTCCAGCAAATAGCTTAGGGACACAGATATATCTGTCTTCACCTCCTGTGATCAGATGATGGGGTAAGTATTGCCCTTCATTGTTTCCATTCAAGTTGCAACGTGGTATAGAAGTTCCAGTGACTTGGTACTCACATCTTGGTAACCTAGACTTTAATTAATGTATGTTATCTGTATTCAGGCTGTAGCTTAAGTATTTCTTATAACTTATAGGACAATTGCAATGGATGTATCTCGTTCAGGCAGAATAACTGATAAAAGGGAACAGCAAAAATGTGCCTGGGTCTTTTCTGGGTTACCACCACAACAGGAAGCTGTTTTTTCCAATATAATTACTGGTAATGTTTAAAGATTTTGTTAATTTTGAGATTAGCTACAATTATGACTTTGTCACTGACCCATGTGATTTGAACACACAGGTCACAGTGAAATATATTTGTAAAATTCTTGTAGGGTATTCACCTGTATCAAAGGCTCTGCTTCCAGATGAAATGAATGATTCTTGAATTCAGGTAAAAGCAAAACTAAAAGAAAATAAAACAAAAAAATTACTTCATGGAAAGTTAAGGTCTTTTAAGTGACAGTGTTTGTAGGGAATAACAGCTTATTCCTTTCACATAAAAAAAAAAAAAAAGAAAAAAAAAGTGGAAATTGTTAAGGACTATTAAGGGGAGTTTGCAGTTCTTGGGCAGAAAACTCTTTACAACTGAGCTGTCAGCTGGCCAGCCCTCCAGTTCTGTACCTTGCCAAACTGGACACATCTGCATGTTGATCACTGTACTAATTTGATTTGGCATGTCAAAGTCCTAAACTCCAGCTCATCACCTGATCCTGTGTTTTGGGCAGTTACTGTCAGATCAAGAGTCCACAACTCACAGCAACCTTGTGATAGCCCTAGAAGTCAGTACAGACACATAAGTCATGTCTTTGCTCGTGCACAGCATGAACAGAGAGCATGTGGTCCTGGGATTTTTCTAAAGACAGAAAAAAAGCAATGTTAGTACTGCTGCAGAGAACAGAGATCAACTGCTGAGATGCGTCTAAAATGGTTTTACCACTGGCAAAAACCATTTGGGACTATATTTGCCCAGGTTTGTAATCAAACAGGCTGGTTCCTGGGGAAAAAAGGAAAGAAAAAAGAAATCAAAGATGTATGTTTCCCTCTGGTAAAACCAGGAAAGAAAACCAGAAAGAAAATCTAGAGGTAATTGTTGAGGGTTTTTTAACAGAACCCTGTACTGATTCAAGTCAATTTTGAATTTATGGCTCAGCAGTGAGTAAGGGACTCCATATTATAAAGGTGATTACATTTTTCACAAGTGACAAAACCAAAAATGTGTCAGAATTGTTCTGCAAGAATGAAGTTGTTAGCACTCTGTTCCAATTCCAGATTGGATAATTATTTTCCCCTTACCTAACTTCACCTGCAGTTCAAAATAGATGCAACCTTTGATTTCTATTATAAAATGTTGTGTAAAATCACTATAGCCCCTGAAATTCACCATAGACCTAGCTACAGTTCCGGGGCCTGAAAAGCTTCTTGCATGGTATATATTCAATTTGTAAAGAACTTTGTAAACCTTGTGAAGTGATATGAGTATATGAATATATAACATCACTAAATGTTAGGTAAAGTGGGGATTTCTTAGCTAAAACAAGTCAAATGATACAAGATTAGCCAAACTTTTGATAGGAGGGGATGAATCAATACATTACTCTTTAGATCTTTTTTTCTCTTTCTGTCAGTTACTCAATCAGAACCTTTTCTGTGGGTGGAGGTAGGAGATGAAAATGAGAGAAGAAGATTGACTAAAGAGAGAAATTCTGCTGTAGCTGAAAGAGCTGTAACATTCATGAAGTCAGATTGTACCACAATAGAGGAGCCTATTCCTTCCATCACTAGAATCATCCCTCCTTCATATCTCTCCTTCATATCTCTTGCCTCTCAGTGCAGGAGTACTGCTCTTACAGCTGCCCTTTCCTTCCTGATGGTACACTGGCTGTTATTATGATCATAAGATCTCTGAAAAGCTTGGGCATTTAGCCCATCTATAAATGTTTTAAGATGGGAAAAGAAAAGGGTGGAAAAAGTAAGACATGCATTCTGGGCTTCTGATGGCAGGTATCACTTTGACTATATTATTTATACCACTGGCTCTAAAAGCTTGTTGTCTTCCAAAATACACCTATAGACTCATTCAGAAACAGAATTTTTAAGCAATGACAAAATTGCTTTTTTTTTTCTTCTGTCCCAGTTATCATCTGGGATACTTGACTTATTTTTCAAGATTGAAAAAAGATATTTTTGGATAAATCTCATTATTTTTCTGCCCACATGTAAAATTTAGCACCAAGCGAAGTGCATGATTTTGTCAGCAGGAAATTCTTTTTGGATATGTAATTCCCAGGTGCTTTTGCATTGGTCTTTTCTTTAGGCTTCTCTGATTCAAATATATATTTTAAATTGAATGATTGATTTTGAATTTATGCAATGTTCATTGGTTTTACCATCTCAAGTTTTTTTCCTTGTGCCATCGCTCCACAATTTTTCTTCTGAAGCAGTACTTCCAACTATTACAAGAGATTTGAAACAAATGCCAACATGGCATTGAACACTTATTATGCAAGTTCTCACTGGTGGTTAAGTCATAATGATACTTAGCTCCCTCAGCACAAAAACCTGCTTCACTTAACAAGTTACACTGATTTTAAATCTTTAAGCCAGGATTCCAAAATAGGATGCTGACACCCAGTTCCATTATCCACTTCATAAAAATAGATTGGAGATAATTATTACTGGTTGATTGGTAACTGATTGCTCACTGATCCTCTTGAGAATCTGAAGCTAATTTGCTTTTGTACCTTTTCCTTCATCAATATAGAAATTGTCAATACTTTATGGATTTTGTGTATTTTTTTTCTCTTAAAAGAGTGTAAATGACACTCCTTTATCCATTCCCAATTCAGATCAACGGCAATATCACTACTGATTTAAAACCCCCCAAAATCACACTTTTTAATGTACTTTAAAGGAACAATTGAGATAATTTTTTATGACAATTGTCTTATATGAGACATAGTGAATTCAACCCATATTCCCCCAAATCAAGCAAAAGAAAACATAGAGATCAGGTTTGGTGATAGGGCAGAAGACATCTCAACAGTAAACCCAATAATTTTAAAATGAATAGTTTCAAATGGCATATTTAATTTCCTGTGAAATGTATGTCACCTTTACAAATGTGCATTAAAGCAATACTGTCATGAGTTTATAATTTGCTGGAAAAGCAGAATATTTCTTTTTATACTGTACAACTTAGAGGATAAAAAAATAAAAGTGGCACCAAGTGCTTTTAATGTTCCAACTTGTCAGTAAACATTATAAATAATTACTACTTGTATCCAGAAAAATGAATGCCAGTTTCAAAACTAGATTGTAAATTTGCATGAAGATTATGCAATTTGAGTAAAAACTATAATGTCTCATTTTTCAGCGTTTTTAATATAAGTTACCAACATATATTTTTCTAGATTTGGTCCAGAGCTATGAAAAAAGTTTTTCAGAAAGTTTTCTGTATAATTACAAAATTTTACAAATCTCTGCTTCTATATGCCTGTCCTAAGTTTATATAATTTATATCCATATAATTATTCCTTGGGGTTAGGTGTCTCTATAGGCATCAGCAACTGAACAAAGATGTTTCCATTATTTTCCCTTTGTCGCATTTCCCTTTTTAATGATAAAAATCCTTATTTGCTGTCACATCTTTGGGCCATTATGACTGTGTGCAGTGATTTCTAAAATGGCAGTTTTAGAGGTGTCAAAAGTAAGGGTTGTCTCATGGTGAAAGACCAATAAGATAGTGAGTACTGAGCCAAGGAACACAGTGGAATGCTCTGTCTCTGGTGTCATTTAATTACCTATTTAGGAATTGTCTTCTGGATGTGAGTAACACAACCAATAAAATGACTGTCTCTAGTAATACCTGATATATGTCTATACTTTCATTTTATAGACAATTTCTAACATGTTTCCTTTTTGACCTCAATTTTACATGTATTGCAACAATTTCTTTCTCATTTAATTACTTTTGATCATCAAACTGTCTCAAATTTCTTCTGTGAAGATTGAGAATGATTGACCCCCAAATCGGTGTACAGCGTGTTCTGTGGAAAAAAACCCTAATTCCCTAGAAAATAGATTTCTATTTTAGAATACTGGCTGAAGGACTGCTGTACTTCTACAAAACTTATATACCTTATTTATAGTGCATCCAAAAGTGCATATTTGTGCTTTCATAAAGATATTGAGCTTTCATATAAAAAATACACATTGGAGGGCAAGGTGTATAATTTACAGTATTACTCTAGAGTAATTATATAAAGCTTGGATTATCTATATTACTTATTTATAAAATGTCTTACCTTGTATTAATTTAAAGATGGTTTCAAAGATCACCTTAGAAGAAAAAGCTTGGAGTGACACACTTAAAAAAAAAAACAACTTACTATAAAAACCTCTTGTATTTTTGAATTTAATTCCTCAAGACTTCAAATCTTTCTGTACTGCATTGCCAGCAAAGACAGTGACATCTATTATTTCCTTCTCATAAGAATATACTGCTACTTTTTTGCCTTCATAGGCTTTTGTTTTTTTAAATATAGGGTAAAGGAGAGCTAGATTTTTATATTACTTGGCAGTTAATGATAGCAGAATGGAAATGTGAGTCCTTCTTGTGCTGCATATTCCTTGAAAAGGTGAATATGATACATATCAGAACAGAGACACTGACAGATGAATTGCAGCAGTGGTGTCTTAAGCAAGCTGGATCAACTTGGCTGTAAATTTGCCTGAATCAGCGACTTTAATCATTGCAGTTTGTGAGGCAAACAATGAAATATCAGATGTTCCTATTTATATTCTGATATCCTGGTTAGCTAAGCATGACCCTTCCTCCCTTCCTCCCTCCCTCCCTCCCTTCATCCCTTTCTTGAAATTGTACCTTGCAATGCCATTAGTAATTTTACTGAAGTCCACATTAAAAGCAATTTGATATTTGAGGTTCCCAGTATTTTGGTAACAAGGCACTTGCTTTGAATTTCCAGAAGGATTTCAGTTCTTCATGCCCAATTTATGGTTATTTGTTCTTGTGTCACATTATCCTTGTTATGAATTTACATTTTTCTCTTTTTGATACAGTGCCACTTGATATGTCAGCCAAGGACAATCATGCCAAACCTTGGGCTTTCGGCAGGCTAAAAAGTCTAGTTCTTCTCTCCACCAGTATCTATATCTCTGTGATATCTATAGCTCTTTCCTGTATCTGTAGCAGGAATGATCAGAAGATTTGTGGAATCCGAAAGCTGTTTGAGCCTCCTGTGGTCACAGAAATGCTTCTTTCTCTCTGCAGAGGTTGAGAAGCGCTTGCCAAATTGCTCAGAGGGATCTTGTTCTCTCCGAGTGTGGTGAGGGGTGCTTTGGTGCTGAACAAAGCAGGAACTCTGGTGTAGTCCCACTGCAAAGAAAATCTTGTCTTTTTTATACCTGCAGTGTAATAATGAATGTTTGGATGTTCATAATCTGGCTCAAATGCACAGTAAAAAGTGGTCTAGCTTATAACCTCACAATGCTGAGTATTCTGAACTGAAGTCCTGCTAGAGTGGGAGCATCCTGATGTCTGTTTATTTTTTTTGTGCCTAATTTGCTGAGTTCCCATTTGTAGGAAAATAGGAGTTTTAGAATGGAGGTCGAAGAGAAGTAGTTGTGATTAATTTCCAAGGGAGTCATTCTTGTACTGAGCATATTTCTTTCACAGTTGCACAAACCTGACCTGCTTAGGTTCGGGTTATAATTTGAATGGTTCATTTGAGCAGCAACATGGGTGAAAAATAAGGTCTCAGGAAGGTCTGCCAATGAAGACTGCCATTCAAAGACAGACGTAGGCATCTTTAGAAAGATGTCTTTGAAATAATTGTCAACATAATATCAACAAAATTACATAAGCCAAAATTATGCAAATTTCATATTATTTCACTCTGTGTAATGTATGGGTTACACTGTTGAAGACTGTGGTCTCATCACTACACTAAAAATTTTGCAGCTGATTAGAGTAAGATGAAGATTTTGTCAGTAGTCCAGTGCAGGCTTATTTACAGCTATTGTGAGACAATAGATGCTCTCATCCTTTCATTACTTTGTAACTCTCATCATGTGAGTGTGACTAAATTATTTGAAACTCACATGCTTATCCAGAGACAATGCAGGGTCAGATTCTGGATAAATTCAGCGAATACAATGCAGATTTTTTATATATCTATGTAAAAACATGTAAAAATATTGGTAATCAAATATATCTGAATGCAATTTTCCTTGTTTAATTTTTTAGAGACTAGCATAGATCACGCATAAAATTTTCAAAAGTAATTCCTTTAAAATATTTAATTATAAAATTTAACATTAACAATACAATAGCATTTACAAAGTGTTCATGGTTTGCCTTTTTTTAAATTTTGTGAAAAAATGAGAAAATACCTCAGTGTTTCTAGTCCCCACTCAAGTCTTTGAAATTGCTTTGACAGCTTAAAAAGGGAAATTAAAATAGGTCATTAGATGCTCTGCCTTTCTTTGTTTATTTGTTTATTTTTTTATATCAAAGCTTTATGATATTTCATTAAGGAAACAAGACAGTGTTAATGTTAATGTAAGAAAGATTTTGATTCTATGTAATAACAGTGGCACAGGAAGATAGCTTCATTTCAGCTGATTTCAAATAGGATCTATAGAGTAAATCTTCATAACGTTTGCTAATCAATTTTCTTCTGATTTTTTTTTTTTTTAGAAAAACGATGGCTTAATTTTATAAGACTTAGTAGGTTATATAAAACTCTCACCAACGATTGATATTTTTTTCTTCCATTTAAGAAATTAACTGTAGTTCAGGAATAATAATAATGATAATAACAAAAAAAATGTTGGGAAATTTGGAGCAGTGGGGTTTATTTTCTGTCTTTTTTTTAGTAGCAAAACCAATTTGGACGTGTGTGAGCAAAATATACAAACTGAAGAAAATAAACTTGTTGAAAACCAGTTATATTCACAGAATGGGCAAGGTTTAAAGGGACCACATTCTGGCTGGGTCCAGTCCAGCCTCCCTGCTCAAGCAGGGTCCTCCCAGAGAGCAAAGCACAAGATTATTTCTAGAGAGTTCTTGAGTATCTCCAGTGAGGAAGACTCCACAACCTCTCTGGGAAACCTATTCCAGTGTTCAGAAACCCACACAGTAAAGAAGTTCTTCTTCATGGTCAGGTGGAGCTTCCTGGGCATCAATTTCTGCCCACTGCCTCTTGTCCTGTTGCTCAGCACCACTGAGCAGAGCCTGGCTCCATCCTCTGACACTCCCTTCAGACACTGACAGACATTGATGAGGTCCCCTCTCAGGTGTCTCTTTCCATGGCTGAACAGGCCCAGCTCCCTCAGCCTTTCCTTGTAAGAGAGATGCTCCAGACTCCCAGTTATCCTTGTTATCCTCCACTGGACCCAGATAAAGAATGAATGATTTAATGAAAAAGAAATAAAGGGCTGTAATGGCAATGTGAAAAATGCTTTAATGATGTACTAGCAAATGGGAAAATAAGACTTTTAATTTACATTTCATTAAAATGAATCAGTGTATAAAAGCACTCAATTTTGAAGAGGACAAAAATAGTGTTTTCAACTGTCTGGTTAACCTTGTTTATCACAGGCGTACTGTAATATCAGCCAGTGACTGGGGAATTCATGATACTTTTTTGTTCTATTCTTCAAATTTATTTGGATATAACTTTTGAAAGTGAGGTCATAAATGTTTCCTTTACTCACTAAAAGATGTCTCTTTCTTTTTTATTAATGAACTATGCTGCTGTTAAAACAATGAAAAGCCCAATATCTGCAAGGTATAGATGAGTATGTACAATAAAGTATGCACCATGAATTACAATTTACTAATGATGCACCAAGTTGCTTTCTAGGATAAAGTCTGGATCAAAACAGAGCCGTGGTAAAGATAAAGTATATGATGCATAGGTGAACTCAAATAGAGAATAAAGAAATAATCCCAAAGCAATTGTACCTGAAGGTGCTAGAATGAAGTAACATAAAAAGTATTGCTTAATAAAAATATGAAACATCACATAAGCAAGAGAACATATTGTTTATTACCTGTATATTTCCGTAGTAGGCTTGCTTGAAAGATATTGTTTCTGTTGATCTATTTCTGTTGAAAAATGTAACATCACTCATCTATTCTAGACAAACTGAATCTCCTTTTTTAGGAACTGGGATACTGGAGTGAGTGGACCAGAAGACTAATCTCACCAGTATTTTTATTCTGACCTGTGGAAGGATCTTATTTACTATATCTGTAGCTACAGAAAATAAAAAAAAGGTAATTTCTTAGTTGTTTAATCGAGAAAAATTTCTCTTTTCCTTTCTGCTCCTCTAGGTCTTAAACTTCTGCTGTATAGAAATGTCTTAGTCTTACTCCTGTAGTTTTGTACATATTCCAAAACCAAAACAAAGTTTATTGGCACTTGTAAGAATTCTAGATTTTGATTAGGGAGGTATGTTCTTTTTGGATCTCTAAGATTTTTGCCTCAGTATTTTTGAGGAACAGTGAATTCCATTCTGCTATGTAGAAAAAAGAAATTTTTAATATTTTATCATCCTTTAATTGAATTTTTTCATGCCTATTTATTAAAAGAAATGGAGATGAGAAGCTCCCAACAATTCCCAGACTATCAGTACATGTGTTTTTACACTGATGGGCTTACATTAAAACAAAGAGTAACCATTTTTTATCAGCTTTTTAAGTAAAATTATTCCAAACTTACTGAGAGTTTTTTCACCCCTTTGTTAATTTCTCTGGATTTTTTTTTTTTTTCCCAAAGATTTGAGCTTCCTTTTCTGAACCACTGCCGGTTGAACACTTTTTTTGAAACCCTGTGATCAATGCTGCACATAATATTCTGGACGAGGTGACATCTTAGATGGATATGTGGCAATTTCTTGACTGTAATAGCACATTGAGACATTGACATTTTTTATTTCCTCCATTTCTCTGTCTTCATTGTCAGTCAGTTTTGAAGACACAAACCCCGTATATGAGTACCACACAGAAATTGAAAGGAGATATGATCATTCTTTTTGTTCTCTTCCTTCATATCAGTATTGAATTCAATTACTGCTGTCTTTGGAGTTTTCCGGTCCAGTTAGAAAGAATATCCTCCCCCTGGATAAGTGATTTGGTTTGGGGAAAAGTACTGGGATGGTGGCTGGGGTAAGGGCTTGTGCTGCTTTCCTCTGAAAAAGTGGAGCTACACTGGCAGCTGGCAAGGACAGATGCCAGGAAAGCCTCTCCCTGCAGTCCCTTTTAGACCCTTTAGTGGCATGCAGCTGGTTGGTGTGACAGTTCTCTGCCCTAGATTAAGCTCCCATGGCAAGGGGTTCACTACTAGATGATATTCATGGTCCTTCCCAACACAATGCATTCTGTGATTTGAGGGAAAGGAGTTTTCCCTTTGTCAGACTATTTGATTCTGTAGTGTTTTATACTGTCTTGTTTCAGGAAACATCAGGGGAGTTTCATCAGGAAGTTCCCTTCTAATGCAGAATTTCTAAACATAGGCAGTATCCTTAATCACTGTAGTCTTCCTCCCCTGGTGTGCTTTCACTTTAAAGGCTTTTGATCTTTTATATTAAGGGCTTCATTCTCTGGTCAGATGCTGAGGCATAATTTGTGCATTGAAGGGTATTTAGAATCTTGTGGATGGGACAGAAGAGTTTCACACCACCTTTGTATCAGATGTACATCTGATTAACTTGGTGGAAGTAGCCTTATAGGACCAGTGCTTTGTACTCTGAGTTCCTAAGTGTGTGTGTAAGGGAAAGAGGGAAAAGAGGAAGAGGTCAAGAGAAGTTATAAGGAAAGAAAGGACTTGTAGTGAATGTGAACATAGCTGCATCCTTAAATGAGGGTGTTTGCTGTATTAGAGGGTGTGGCCTGAGACAGGAATGCAGTCTCCAAACCTGCTCATTGATTTTGCTTCAAGTAGTTAGAACACAGACTGAAATTTATCCCTCACTGTAGCCTGTGTCCTGGGCTGCAGAGTACCTTTTCCACTGTCTAGTCCACTTGCTTTGCAAACATTTTATGAAGCTGACTTCCAGCTATTCTCTGTGATTTTTGTGGGTTTTGAGACACCTCCTTCTCTCTGTATTTCTAAAGTTCAATTTAGAAAACTAAGTCAGAGGTATACCCTCATTAGTATGAGCAAACAAGAAAAGTCAGATATTTCAGTGTTGTGGAATTTAAATCTCTTTTAGATTTGGATCTGTCTCAGATATAAAGGCTTTCCATAATAATGAATTCTACATGAATAGTCATAATCAGAAAAAAATATTATGGGAAATTGTCCAAATGCCCAAAAAAGTCCAAATTTCTCTACCATTTCAGACTAATCCTACAAATTTAGAGATTACCTAAAAATGAAGAGTAAAATATGGGCTGCTATACAAGTCCTTTCAAGTTATTTTTTACTTCTCTTTAATGTTTTATGGTATAGGTGACCTTGGAAAAGAAATTTATTTTTCTTTTTGTTTTCGGTATTGCTATTTTAAATTTTTTTCTTTCTGAAGAACTAAGCTTGTTATGAATTCTAAAATCCAATCTTCTGTAAGTGCTAGTAATGAGACAGTGGAGCAGAGAGGCATGGCTTCTTCCCACAAGGTTTTGCTTTCATAATGAATGAAGTCATATGCAGTGTGGAATCTGAGATAAAGCATGAAATTTTTAGATGGTACCAGCTGGAATAGCTCCTTTAAAATCAATGGAAAGATACCAGTTTTCACCACCAGCTTGTGACTCATTCCCAGGGGAAATAAAAATGGTTGATATTAATGTTTCAGTCATGAGCCTTTTAGAGTGACCTATTGACGTGGCAAGGACAGATGCTGGTATTCAAAATCAAAGATAATTTGAGATATTATATTCTAGATGTGATAGAATCTGTTGCTTTTCTCTCTCTCTCATCCAGTATTGCTTTGAACCTGACTCATAATTGAGCTTTTTAGAAAGTAGCTGAATAATGTCAGGTTTCTTAGGGCTGTGGAGTAAACTGTGGGCTGCTGCACGGCATTAGGATGAATCCTTGCTTTTCATAAAGACTCGGGAGGGAAGGGGAAAATCAAAACTTTTCCTCTTTGCTCCTCACCAGACACATATTGAATTGTATTACCAAGTCCTATTGACAGATACGTTTACTACGAAAGTCAGTAAACCCATATTTATGCTGCTAAATATGCATGACTTTTTTTTTCTTTTACTGTAAGATGGGTATGGGACTCCACTTCCTAAAAGGAATGTTGCAAATGCAGCAGCCAAGTCCATGTGTGACGATTCATGAATGGGCTTGGAAAGAAGGGGAAGCAGCTACGGGTTTTTCAAGAACCACTTTAAGATTTTGTGAATTCCTACTGTGAGCTCAGGAAGCCCCAAAGCAAGAAAAATCTAGAATAAGAAGCAGAACCATAGATTATTTGTCTGCTTTAACTTTACTCTTTAACACCAAGATGAACACAGAGAAAAAGAAGCAGGTAAGGGGCAAAGCAGAATGGTCTTTTCACTGGGAAAAGTGATAGACCTTTACGAATCCTGTTTATACAAGATGTGAAAGTGTTTCACTTCATGGACAGCCTGGTTTCCCCATTTACATTAACCTTGGATCAGTGCACAAGCAAGTTTCTCACTGTGGAGTTTTATTAATGAGGTTATTTTTCAGCAAGAAAGCTCAACTGCTTTCCTTCCAGATGAAAAAGGGAACATTTCCATGGGCTAAGATTTGCTCTCTAGCTGGGCTCCTGAAATCTTACCAAATTAAAACTTACCCTCTGCCTATTCTAACTGTTATAGTGACAATGAATGGATTTTAAGCAGTTTCAAAATATGCCCCATTAACTTTAGTATTTGCTAAACTTTGTAGCAGAATTTTAATTTTCTGTCTTTCCATACAGCTGCACTTTTCTCTCAGATGAAGCTTTTCTGCTGAGGAAAATACTAGCACTAGAACAATAATGATTTTATTTTCCCTGGATTCTTAAATTATTGAAATCATAAGTCAGAATCAGAGGATATTGCAGACTGAAAAGGATCTCAGGAGACATCCTCATGCAATTTCCTACTCATGGCAGTATCAGTTGTGAGGTGAGACCAGGTTACTCAGAGCTTTATCCAACCAACTCTTGAAAACTGTATTAAAAAATTATAAGAACAAAATAGAAATAGTAAGAACTTGTAAATTCTTGATATCGGAGAAATTGTGAATCCACAATTATTAAAGGTATCAGAAGGTGCCTTTTTGCTTATTCACTTTAGTACCCATTGATGGCCCATTGTCGGCCCATTGTCTTTAAATTTGTCTGAATTTTTTTAATCTGCTGCCTCCAAGAGACTCCTAAGGCAACAAATTTCAGAAGTTCACTTACTACTGTACTAACATATTTTCTTTTTAATGGCTTTTAGCTGATATGATGAATTAATTAAGACCTGGCTTTTTCTCTTTGGGCTTATTCAATAAATAGTTCTGAGTTCACTCACCCTTATGATTTTACAGACCTTCAAGCATACCCCATCATCCTTTTTGCATCAAAGGATGCCAGTCTTTCTCATCTGTCCCTGTTAAGGTTATTGCTCCTTTTCCATACCTTCTTAGTTCCATAATGTTTGTTTTGAGGTGCAGAAGTGCCCACAGTACCAAAACTGTTTGTGTGGAAGAGGCTGCTTCCACATCCCTCGATGCCCGATGTCTGCCAGAGACGGATGTGTAAACCATGGCTTTTAAATGATGGTAATGAACTGAAAGGAACTGTGTGGCTGTGGTGTAAGTAAAAAAGGAAATTCACTGGTGATCTTAATGGTGGTGGTGGACATCCAGTTTATATGGATGTCTTATTTGCTTTTGGGATGAATTTTTTCCTTGCTTTCTTCCACTGCATCATTGAATGTGGCTGTATTGTGATCACTAGTGAGTTAGTAAATGCCTGAAAAGGTGAGCAATTAATATTTGTGATGCTGTTACACTAAGAGGAAGGCAAAACCTTCAGAAAAAAAATGAAACAAAGAAAAGGTTTTGTATAGATTTCTGGACACATGAGGATGATCTAGAAATCCACATTAACTGTTTATCAGGACTGCAAACCTAACTGGGGTATGCTCTACATCTTGTCAAACTCTTGTGCTTGTTTCTGTTCTGGCACAGGAAAACATAGGCTTGGAGATACGGCTGGTGCCTGCTTTAATGTGGCAGGGGCCTGGCAGAGGCTCTTAAGTCTGCCAGAAAAATATTCCTGTCTGTCTTGTTCTTGCCAGTTACATGGCTGGAAGACACTTCTCTTAAGTGAAACAGGTTAGTACACCTGATTAAAATTGCAAATTTAACTGAGCAGTCAGAAATATTCTGTTTCCCCTCCTTCCTTAAGTCATCTGGACAGCGTCTTAAATTACAGCTAAATGGCTTTTTCTCCAATGCCATCTCTGAGAGGTAGTAGTCCTGGCTTTCAAGATTCATATCATCTCATCAAATATATTCCTGTGCTGGAATAGCTGAACAAAAGTTAAGGGAAATGAAAAAATACATAAAAGAGGTTTTGAAGGTTAGAAGCCAGACTTGATTCATGCGAGTAATGCATGTTTCCTCAGAATGTAGTGACTTATTTTAACTGGAATTAGAGAATATTACTTTTTAAAATGTAAACTGTCATGTTACATAAAACTATTTCCTGCTACCAGCAGTGATTTTATCGACAACTGTTCAAAGAGATTTTATTTTCAACTACCTGTTCAGTCATGAGGAGGCCATTCACTGGAAAAGGGGACTGTAATTTTTTTTGTGATGGCTCATATTTACTTTGGCTCAATGATGGAAATAATGAATTATTTTAATGAAAGATTCATGTCAAAATATATGTTGTGCAAGCAGAAATGTTTCTTATTCAGATCTCTCTATATTCCTCTCAGAAAATATCCAGCTTTGGAAACTTTTCAGTCAGAAACTTTCCAACTTGATACAAGTCTGAGAAATATGTTATTTGTTACTTTGATAAAAAGAAATATTAACCATAAGAACAATATGAAGTCTTCTAGTGTCAACGAGTCTACAGTATCAGGAAAATTAAACCAAAGACATTCTGAACAAATTCATCACTACCTAAATGTCTTCTAGACTAACACTGGAAATTCAGGAGCTGGAACATCCTTCCTGGGAAATTTTGCTAAGATTTTCTTCATATTAGGTAAGAGATTATTCAGTGTACATCAGTGCCTATTTAACAAACATTTCGTTATGGTATTTACTTATGAAGTTTGCTAAAGGGAAACATTTAGAGATGCAGTATCTCACTTTAATTTCAGTCCAGAGGGACAGGAAGAACCTCATGCATAGTAACTATCATTTTCATAAAGCTAATGAATTCACACTGCTTGTAAATAATAATTGTGTATCAAATGTGAAAATATGCAGTAGGAGATTAACAATTAGTTAAAACACTGACAAGATCCCTGAGAGGAAATATAAGCATTTTTCTAAGCAACATTTTCAAGTTACTCTTTACTTCTTCTTTTAGATGAGTTATGAAATAGTAACATCACTGAGACAGTTGAAGGTTATGATACAGTAGCAGATTAGAAAAATAAAATGAGAAAACAGCCTGTTAATCCTCTAGATGATTCTGTGTAGTTTAGCTTCCTCTTTGTTCTTGCATTTAGATTAAATTTTCATAATTATTCTGTCCTATGTGTAGTGGATACTTTTAACAAGACGTTTTAAGCACAAAACTTTAAGTAATGCTATTTTGGTAGGAGTTCTCAGAATAGCTTAGAATTTTGACTCAGTTCTACTAGGCTTTCATTGCAAAATCAAAATAAATTCAGAAACAGCTTCAACACATTTTGATTTTATGCAGTAGGGGCAAAGGTTTCATGACAACCTTCAGTTAGCCTTATCTTGATATCATCATCATATTGTCAGTCTCTAAGTGTATCCAAAGTACCATCACACAGGCTGGAAGTCATCTAGAGTGAAGTGGCACACTGGCATGCCTCTGCCATCAAGTCTTCACTTACATTTCATTGCCACAAAGCGGATGTTGTAGTGACATCTCTGCCATCAATCTGTCATTAAGGGATGCCCTCAGCTGCTAATCCAGAGAAGTTTTATCACTCCTTTGCACATTCATACAATGTGCAGCATATCAGGATAGAGATCATAACGTTTTTCCAAAACAGTGCTTAAGCACTTTAAAATGGGCCTTGGATATATTTTCTCTAGTCGTTAGCTTCGCTTTTGTCAAACAATGTTGTAACTCCACTGCCGTAATGTAATAGTATTTTATAATGTGTAAAATATCTGCAATCTATCAATACAGATTTTATGAGAAAAGCTCACATATGTAGCTCTTTTGCCTCGCAGAAGCAGGAAAAAGCCTGCTTTTTCTTTTTCTTAATCTGACTTCTAATTGATAAATATACTGCATTGTGTCTCAAAATCCTAACAAAAATAACTGCACTCTGTAGCCTCCTTGCAGCAGAAAAAACCTTCCTCACTTGAAATACACTAGTCATAAAAAGACAAGGAAATGTTTAACAGGAAATTTAAATGTAATCATGTAAATATGAAAAATATGGGAGTTATATGTAGCTTGTATGCATGGAAGGAAATTTTCCCTATCCACAAAACTGAAGGAATTTCGTAGAACATACCTGCCCTGAGTTCATGAGGAGCTTTCTCAAGAAACACTTCACTGCATCAACTCTTGCAACCAACCTTCCTCAAATTCTCAACAAGAATCTAGCCATAACCCATGTAAACACTTAGCAGGTTTTTATTAGTGCCCGAAGTGCCTTCTGCCTTCTTTTTGAGTCATCAAAAAATTTTGTTAAACCAGTGATTTAGGAAGTTACTTACTACCAGTATATCCATACAGGGAAACATCTTGTGCTGTGATTCACTTCATTTATTAAAAGTAAATTTATTATTTTGCAGTAGCACCTCATCAAACTCATAATGGATTTACAAGTAAGAATAGCATTGGTGAGATCCAAAGAAATATTAGGACACTAACCATTTATTGATATAACTGTGCTAATCGAAGTTAAAATCAAAGATGTTCACAGAGACATTTCAATTAAAAAAGAAAACTGTTTTTTGATTTGCTGTACCTCTAGGGTTGCTGTAATTGAAAATGAAGAATAAAATGGATAGAAATTATTTTACTTGCTTTATTCCTGCCAATGTACTGGAATATATTTCTTTTGACTTTGTCCTCTATTGAGCTACTTTGACTGTCTACTTTTGATGATATTTAGAGTGGAGAAGCTGAGAAGGTAACAAAGAAAAATGGAAATATAGGAAATGAAGACAAGGAAGACTCTCATATAAGGCCTGGTAGTGTTTTCAGACATTTGGACTTGGCTAGATTTCAAAGCAACAATTTCTCTGCAGAAATAAATATTTGAAAGTCATATTCTTGCATACTGTAAGTCCCTAATGATGGGTACCATAAATTTATTTTATCTGATTGAATTTGGCACTGGTCCTAAGTCATTTCCCTGGCAAAGGAGGTAAAACTATCTCATTTGTGGCTAGTTTCACTTGATGTTATTGGTAATATAGTATAGGCTGAAGCAATCCTGAAAGTCTTCTGTATAACTCTCCAAAATCTTGAGTCACGTTATGGTTGGGGACCTAAACAACTGCTACAGAGCAACTGTTTTCTCCCTTGTGAGTGCACAAGCCAAACTATAAATGAAAAGTTGGGCTATGAAACTGCATTTTTCTCTCAGAGTAGCCAGAAATGTTAAATGTTCAAATTCATGCAATCATTATGTATATTTTAAAATACAATAAAGCAGATGGCTCAGAACAGAACCAGCCTCTTTTGGTTGTTGACCTGTTAAAAGAAAAAAATGCCTATTGGTATTAGTGCAGGAAAATTTTAGCTGTCGATTTGGGTTCCTCTGTTGCTTTACTTGTCTCTGCAATTAGGAAAAAGTTTCAAAAATTAAAAAGTTATTTTGTAAGCTTTCTTGTATTTCAGCCAGCCGATGTGTACTTTGACTTATGATTAACACATCCTTGTTTTGTTAGAGTACAGATAGCATTATTTTTAGAAATGTGGCAGCCATTAATAAATAATTCAGAAATTCCAATTCCAGTGCTGGCCTTTCTGAAGAGGGGATATAGTTTGTCTGCAGGTAAAACTATCTTTGAGCTTTATATTTCATAAGGCCATTAACGGAAAATAACCTTGCTTGAGTTTCATCCTGGAATATCATTGTTTAGCACGTCAATGTGGAAATGTAGCAACAGCTTCAATTTTAATTTTCCTTTCTCCCACTTGTGATATAATCACCACACATTTCTATTAACACAAAGACCCAGGTTTGGGTTTCTTGTGATTTTAGAAAGGATGTAGCTTTGCAACTATAGCTCGTGACCTGTTAAGTGTTTAAATATAAATACATGGCTTCATCCAAGGACTTCTGAAACCAGTAATTGCTCCCCTGCCATTTGATGATGTCTCATTAATGAAATTGTGCTCCCTTGTTCCACATGCTGAGGATTGGAATGTAGTAAGTAGTTGGATTTTTTTTAGTCTGTTATGGTTTGTCTTGCTTTGTTTGTTTTGGTGTGCACATATTTCTGTGAGGAGAATGACTGAATTTTATGTTACTTAAACAATAATGTTCACACATGGGACCTAAAAGTACTCTGTGGCTCATGGAATTTTTCTATCACCATTTCATAATTAAGATGAATTATGGTGGATTGATTTATAGAAGTCTACTCTGGAAGTTAGTGATACTCATGCAAAAATATTCCAAGATGTGCAGATACTGTAGATCACATTACATAAAAAGCAATGCTGGTCTAGCATATCTTGTTATTTCTTTTTTTCATTGAGCCATATATGTGCTTTTAGAAATATTGTATACAAATATCTTCCCAGTGGGGTTTCAAGTCTGCAGTGGACTACAGGAAGAGAAGAGAATAGAGAAACTAAGAGAAATCAGTCTGTTTGATTTTATGTCAGTTGTCCAGATAGCTACTTAGGACATATATAGATGTATGAATCTCTCTTTCCTAAGAGGACTTAATTGAGGAGAATGTCAATATATCGTAAACAACAAAATAGCTTAATTTTACCTGCTTTCAATCATCACTTTCCTGAGCACAGGTCTAGTTTCAACAGGCCAGCTGATAGCTTCATGTCCCAGGGGAGAAAGCTGAGGCAACTCAGTAGCTGAGAGGACATAAATAGATAAATAAATAGGAAAGAGTGAAAACAGTAAGTTTCACTGTGTGAAATTGTGATGTGTTTTCTCTTCTCTTCAGACATAAAGAAACATCAGAACTCTGTCTTATTTCTGGGAATGTCAGTGCATTTATCTTTGCATTTGACAGCCAAAACAATACAATCCTTTTTATTATATTATGTCAACACAGTTCATGAGGAAAAACCTCTGTTAGACCACTCAGGAATGCAGCAATGGGAATGAATGTGCAGTAAAAGCTGATCCATGTCGTGCTTCAGACCCACAGGGTCTCTGCAGCTCTCACCCAGCAGCAGACATGAGTAACCTTGTCTCATCTAAAGGCTGCACAAGGCAGAGCCACATGAGTGGCTGTCTTTGATGAGACCTATTTTATTTTTCTCCTCTCACCCTTCCCCCCCTGCTAATCAACTGCAGCTCAGGCAGCTCTTTGTGTATTCCATGGCTATTCTTTTTGTTTTCCTTCCTTTAGAAGCTCCGAATGGGCTGACATTGTGAAACTTTGCAGATCTTTGCAAAGAGTGAGGTGCTGTAGGCCAGGTGTTTGTTTTACCACACAGTGCCAGTCCACAAGACTGCTCCCAGCTGAGCCAGCAACCATCAGGTCAATGTCTGCCTTTCAGTGCTGGTTGGGATGGAGAAGTCAAAGAGAGTTGCTGGAGAGTTCTGGGTAATGAGAACCTGAGTTCTTGGCAAAAGTGTGGGATTGGGAACATACATTTGCAGGAACATAGATGTGGAAGATTACTGTGACTATGGCTGGCAGCCATGCATCCTGGTGGCTGGCAGCTTGCCACTGACAACTTATAATGTAAAGAATTTCCTATTAGATCTAACTGTAATATGTGCTTGCAAAATAAGTCGTGTTAAAACAGAAGCCACAGCATCTTCTACAGAAGCCAGAAGAAAATACAAAGACTAACTGCAAAATATGCATGTCAAAGAATTCTTGCTGCGATAGGACCCCAACAAGACAAATTTCAAAAGGGGTATTCCAAAAAATCTCCTGTCTGACAGGCTCCAGCAATATACATATTGGATAAGAGAAGATGATATGTGTTGTCAAAAATTAATCCAGCAGTGAGATTCATATCTAGTGATTTCAGGAACTGCAGTCTGACACAACAACAAGGCAAGATACGGGGCACCAATACGCTAAGAGGATGAGACCATCAAAACAAAGAACTGTATAAAAGAACACCCCTAAAGACCGCTTTTTGTGAACCAGGAAGGTTTGGACTGCATAAGTGTCCGAATTTTGGTTCACCCAGGATCGATCGCCCAGCTCAATTCTGAGCCAACCCGTGGCATCTCCAAATTTTATACATTAATTGTTTAATAAATTCTCTTAAATTAGAAATTGGCTGAGTCATTTATGACATAATGAAATTTCTTTACCATATGGAGTGGATCACTTTTACCAGACACGCCAGTGCTAATGGAACACCAAAGTCTGCTAAGAATATGTGAGGCTAGTCTTACAACCTGTGTCTGTATCACAGAGACACAAGGAGGTGAGTTAAGCACCAAGATGTGGGTTTTTTTTGTAAATATTTCTTGAAAATGTAGTTCTGTTTCTCATCTTTCTACATATGTTGGCAGACCGATACAGAATCAAGTGAGGATGCTGCAGAGGCTTGCAGCTGCAACAAAGAGAAATAACAACTAAGGGACTTCTTAATAATGAACGAAGTGAGCTAAAATAGAAGCTCAGGACATGGGGATTAAATGTGTTAGATTTATTCAGTTGTTAACAACTGACGTCTTTGAAAACTGAGAGGTTGTCTTACACTTACATTAAAATGTTACATTATATCTAAGGTGCCATGCTGTGCAATTGTGAAAGTAAGGTAACTAGAAGAAAATCACTCATAAAAGAGTACTTCTGAAATATATACATCTGTAACTTGGGCACTGAAAGGAAATCTGGATATTTAGCAAAGGAGAAAGAGTAGGGTGGGGAACAGACTACTACAGTGAGAGTTAATAAGTGAAGTTATACAATGGACTGATTTTTATGGCTCAGTCATAAACCTTTGAATGCAAAGGTCTATAAAGTAAATGCTGCCACTCTCTTAAACACTGTAAATCATTCTGCAATGGTACCAGCTTTCTGAGATTTCTTTAAAAATATATATTTTAATAGCTAAGCCTTCTGAAAAGAAATAGTACAGGTTATGGTAAGAACTACAGATAAAGGTAGCTTTTTCTTTGCTCCAGTATAAAAGGCGTCAGTGACTTTCCAGCAACAAACTATAACTAACTACAGTAAAACTCCTGACCTTCTGCCATTCAGCTACAACATTCAATGTGAATTACACTTTTAAAAATACCCTTTTAAAAATAAAAGCTACTTATTCAGTTATTTGAAATAATTCTGCTGACTATTGATTTTTTTTCTCATTATGTTCACATTCTTCACTCACAAGAAATGACTTCTTGGTTCAGAAATGAAAAATCCATAAGTGCCGCATTTCTTTAAGATGAGTTTGTGTGCTTCTAGATAACCATAATCATTCCATCCATGCACCAAGCTTGTAATATTACTTATATAAATTCATATGTATTCATACTTATGCAAATTCATAATTTTGAGCCAGGAATAACATACACAGAAACACTGATTTATTGTCATGAACCTGATTTAATCCCATCTCTTTTGAAAACAACAAATCTCTTTGGTAGGTAAGGGTTTTAAAATATAAAATAATATTAAATTGCTGGTTTGGGTTTTATTTTTTCTTTTTGGTTGTGCACATTTTTATCTACTACTTCTATTATTGTTAAGTTATAATTTAAAAACCTCATGACCTATTACAGTCAATACACATTTGTCAAGTTTAAACTTGTCCTCTCCTGCAAAGTTGAACCCTTCTAGAGATTATTACTGTGAACTCTTGCAGGAAGAGTAACTTCTGGTTAATGAAAACCTTAAGACTTTTCTACAGGTAAGGTGGGAAATTATTCTGTTTAGAGATAAAGAATCATTATCATCAGCCATCCCCATCCTTCCACAGCAATGACCAATTATACCCAGGTTGGGATGAGCCTTTTTAAAGCCTTTTTTAAGGTAATATAACACCTTTTTAAAAAGCAAGATGCCTCCTTTTAAAGAAGGAGCTAGAACCTGGTATTCACTGAAGTAGGTATACACTGGAAATGCTGGAGGTGAAAGCACTGTACACCCTTAACCTATGATTGAAGCTCATGAAAAATGAGCTATTTGCCATTTTCTCCAAACCCTGGTGTCATAAGATGGTGGTGTGTAACTACTGTAATGACTATCTGAGTTTTAGGGGACTGGAACTTCTGCCCTGACCGTTGGAGGCTATGTTTTCTCAAGGTTCTGGTATCATCAATTCCAGACCATGAGTAGCACCAGCCTTTACAGACAAGGCTGTTGAAAGCCTCCTGTGATATGGCTTCAGCAGCATTTGTGTGCTAGGCTGAACATAAGAAATTGTTCAAGCAGAATATATTTTATATTGAATATAAGGGATGCAAACTTCTTAGCTACATGCTTGTGTGGTACAGCATCTAGGAGATGGATGAAGAAAGTTGAGTAAAAATGAAGGGATTTATAGTAAACATTACAAGATTAAGCAATGTTCATCAAGTTTTAGAGTAGTGGAAAATAAGGTTTACCAAGACAATGTGTATTCTAACAACTTTTCTTGTGCTTGAACCAGTGACCTCTTTGGAACTGGCTTCTCTGGAGCCACAGAAGGAGAAGCCAGGGAGAATGCACAAATTCTTTAGTATGGTGTCAAGTTTGAAAAATATATTTTTATGGTTTTTTAACTGTTTCTAAATGTCTGCTTTCATAAGAGAAGTTTGAAGTTTACAGAAGTTTGAAGTTTACAGAAGAATCTGTATAGATATTCCATTCTTTTGGTCTGTTAACCAGCTATGAATGTTTATTCCCGCAATAATTTCTACATATATAAAAAAAAAAAAAATTACTTTTTTGGTTTTCCTCTCTTGAAATTTGGTTTCCTACTGCTGATTCCATGACTCTTCTGAAAAGACACTTAGCATGGTTACAAAGACCCCCAGGGTATTTTCTGACTTTTTTCTGAGTTTATTTCATCAAAATGTTTTTGCATTTGATTTTTTCAACCCAGTTTTAAAGTTTAAAAAGTTTAGTCTTAATATTAAATATCTAATCTAGATTCACATTTCTATTTCCAAGTCAGATATGTGTGCATGAAATATTGTTGCAACATTCTCTCCTTATTTAAGCCACATGATACTTTAGGCTGATGTTGTTACCAGGGAGAAAATAAAGAGATTTCATGGTTAATCAGATGAAATCCACAAGTATTTTTTGATTTAGCTCCTGGAACATCAGCTTATTCTGTAGGATATATTGAAGTTTAGAAAATAGAGTCCAAAGAAAAATAAACACACCCAAAATCTTCTCCTACTTTTAAAGTCTAATCTAAGAGAAGTGGCATTCTTAAAAAGGAGCTGTAAATTGAAGGTGAAAACACATCCAAGTGGCTAGTAACAACAATATGGTTCAAGATGAATTCTGTAGTGCATCAGTCACAACATATCTGGCCCTTATCTTTGCATTATTTTTCTATCCCTGTAAAAGATAACTAGCCCATTAATAGCATTTAGAGAAGATTAACGTGTGACACGAGGATGGCTGTGGAATCTGTACCCCTTGAAATGTGTTTTCAGAGGCAAATCACATCAGATTGGCCTTTCTGTATTCCTAGAGTCTTGGTACTGTTAAGAAGCATACCAGGTTATATATTGCAAAACAGGTCATGATTTGTGTTATAGTTTTAGAAAGTGCTAAAATATACTCAAAAATTAGAACAGTTCATTTTATTATCCTATTTGAAATCCTTTTTAAGGTAACAAGGTGATGAACAATAAGAATTTTTTGGATGTTTTCTATAAAACTGAAATTTACTTTACTCTTGCAGCTCAAAATAATTTTGTGTTGCCACTGTTCTTTTTCCTTAGGCAGAACAATCTTTCATGAGTCCTTTGTTTTTGATGGTATGAACCAATGCATTTGGAGCTTTTATGCTGTAAATTTTTTTTTTTTTCATTTAGCTGTTTTTAATAGCAAATTCTAAAGCAGTAATTAAACCTATAAGCCAAATTCAGTCCTTGGCTGCAGGAACCACTTGGAAATTTAGGGCCAGTACAGTGCAAGGGTTCTTCTGTATTACTTTTAGCATTGTGCTATGAATTTACATACTGTATTCTGTATTATAACAGTATTCTGAGGACTGATTTTTTGTTAAAAAATATTTTATAAATGTGCTATCTATGTATATAACACCATGCCATTTCATTAGGTTTGTAGCTGTTGTAGAATTAAAATGTCTGGTTGATTGAGGGGAGCACAGAACTTCTGGAAAAGTTGGTTGACTATTCAACTGCATTTAGTCTCCTCAATCCACTGAAGATGGGGCTTGATAATTTATCCATTAGCTGTAAGCATACTGAAAGTGTAATTGTCTCTTCTTCTTCTCATCCTCAAAGATAAACTTTGAAATAACCTGCTTTTGTCTGTAAGAACTGAAACTAATGCTGTAACTTTATTTCCTGGAACAGAAAATGTTTCATTCCTAATTCTAACGAAAAGACATTTGGAGCTTCCAAACACCCTTGAAAACATGCTGGAATTGACATTCAGGCCGAGTCATTGAATATAAAAGCAGTATGATGTGATCCAGAGTTGTGCCTTAGAAAAAGTCAAGTGCTAGAAAAGTGGAAGAAGCCAGAAGCAAGTACTGGAATTGTCAGAAAAGGTAACCAAGTTAAATTTCCTGTATTAATTCAATCACCTAGGATGCAGGAGAGAAAGCAAGCGTGGATGGTGGTCTGTGCAAAATGCTGGGGAACAGATTGTTCGCTCCCAAGTTTTCTTGTGTAATACATGTCAGAAACAAAAAAAAGATACAAAGTATGCAGATCCAACAACATTTACCCTGCTCAAAATCATGTTGACACAAATATATTTTCTTATTAACTGAAGTGTAGGAAATTTGCAATTAGTGTACTGATATGGGGTTTACACTGTTTTGTTCTTACAGGCTACATAGGTCCCATTTATACAGCCAGTTCAGGATCTTTCTGAACAAATCACTGCTGAGGAGAATGAGGATACATGGAGCAGAGGAATCCTTGCTATTGTTTGTGACTACTGAAAATGGGAAGAGACAGCTGTGTGTGTGATTAATCATGCTGATTTGGGTAGTGTGGGGACAATTTCTGGCTACATATCACTTTGCTAAATATCAGGGTTACATGCTCTTATTTTTATACTGCCATCTTTGATGAAATGTAAACAGCCTGTACATTAGCTACCAGTATATCTGCAGTATTATATATCAGATCTCTAGTCCCAACTTTTACCAGTTTATCTGGGTTTTATTTGTTTACACGGATACATGGAGACAGAGAGGAAGAGGACATGTTTGTCACCAGGAATTGCTCTTTTAAGAGATATTAAACACAAATTTGGCAAGTAATTTATATTTGCCAGACAGCTATACCTCTGCAGACTGTGGAATGGTCCCCAGGTCTCATCATATCCCACTTCACACCTCAAATTGTATCTCCTTCTCTTTCCTGAATTTATGAAGGCTCTGTGGGTTTCTGCTCACTACACACTAAAAAGGCTTGGTGAAAACTCAAACAAAAGGTAATATTGTGTGTTCTCTCTGTGGCTTTGGATTAGCCTCCCCAGGAGGAGTTGGCCATGGGGTCTTGAGTTACAGTGACAAATAATGAATGATGCTAAGCTTTTTATTCAAGTTGTATCCATCTGGGAGCAGAGACTGTGGATGATGTCCCTTATCTAATCACTGTCTTGTTTTGCAACAGGCAAGCACTGAAACTTGGTAAAATTGTAAAATGTGCTCTGTGAATTTATCGACTCTTGATTTCCCTATAAGCTTCATTTTTAAAGAATTTATCACTAGTATGTAGAGTGAATTACATATTGCCTTGAACATTGATATAACTTTCTGAAGTGATGGACAATAGAACTAAATAGAAAATGCAAATCTTTGTTGTTAAGATGTCAGTGTTTTAGTTTGGTGGCTTTTGTTGATTTCGGTTTTTTAAATTACAAATCTGAACAAAAGGTCAGCTCATTGACCACATTGTCTTCCATGCCGTTTCCAGAAATTTTAACAACTGATGTGGAATCAGTTTTTTTTGTTTGCAGGCAATACCTGCAGTGAATGACAACAGCTTGTGCCTAAAGCTGCAAGGCTACCAGGCTGCCTGAGAGCGCCAGGAACCAATTAACCCAGGACTGGGAACCTAAAACAAACTGACACCTAGGGCTTGCTTTGGAATTTCTTGCTAAGACACTGACAGTTGACTTGTTTGGAATTTACTGCTAAAAGGGCACTCAGTCACCATCTCAGAAACCCAGTTAATTAATCTTTGTCGGAAGAGCTTTACCCTGAATGCCTAATGTCTAGTTATACTGACCTTTAAAGTAACACTTGTAGCTGAGCTATCTGCCTAAGAGCACCCTCTCTGCAGAATGCTGGGTTTCAAAAATAGGCACAGCAGGGTTCTTGTCCTCTCTTCCTTTTGTTCAAGACTGTCATACTTGTCCTGCTTTTATTCAACACTTTTCATCTAGCTATAGTGCAGACACAGCTACGGCTGAGAACACTTATGCTTTTCATGTTCCCTATGGTCTCTTGCAGATGTAGTCAGTACCTTCTCCGAGGACTTCACTGTGCTTGTAATTGCATTGTCATCTTTAAAAAGTTTTTTCTGGCTCAAATGAATTGCCCACTGCTCACAAAACTTCCACCTGTAAAACAGTTTATTGCTCTAGTCTCATAAAACTGATTCACAAGGCATGCATATAAACAGATCTGTAATTTCTGATTTGCTTTTAGCTTTTAGTACAGACCATTTGTAAGATATAAACATGAGGTTTGGTTTTAAGAGCGAATCATTCAAACATCTCCTATCTACCTTTTATCAGACACTGGCATCCCATTACACAGCTGGGCAATGGATAAGCAGTGAGTCAAGTCCCTCAGCAGCTCACACATTAAAAAGCTGTCACAAAATTGGCAACAAAGGCTACCAGGCTTTCTATATCTGCAGCTGCTTGGGCATTAAAACCTCTCACAAGGCAGCTTCCTGTGGCCTGGGGTTCAGAGTTTGCTTCAGCAGGCTGCTACTACCTGTGCAGCCGAGCCAAGTGGTGTGGCTGGGAGTGGTGAGAGTGGGCAGGTGAGATCTTCATCAGCATCCTGCTGCCTCTCCTGTTTGCCAGGGCTTGGGAAACACTGGAAGCTGTGTCCCCCTGAAACATCATAAAAGAAACGCCTGGGAATCCATGAAGTCAAGGAGCTCCACTTTTTGGGACTCTTTCTAGCAGAAGGAGGTTGGTCACCGGCGAGAAATCAGTCAACATTGCCTCAGAAATTGGAAATCAGCTGGTTCTAGCTATGCTGAATGAGAATTTCCCAAGGAAAGCTGGTTGGTCAGAAGATTTTTCCACCTGATATCATGAGCAGAACAGTAAAAGCAGCACACACTGCAGGAGGAGATTTTGAAAAGGTCATTGGCTAAGTATTCCTTTCCCATTGGGGATTACAAGCATATTTCAAGGGCTGAATGATGCCCAAGAGCTAAATTTGCTTTGGAAAATTACATTTTTTTTGTCTATATAGCCCAGCTTGAATGGCTGAATGTCTGCTGCCTAAGATTGACCTTTGCAAAATAATTTTTACATGTGGTTTGTACAATTTGTACTGTAAGTTAAAGTTCACTATTTTTTTTTTCCTCTTTCCACCCCCCCCATAATGCTTTAAAATTCTTGAATTACAGTATTTTAGGAAAAAAACCTTTATGCTATTCAGATTTATATGCAGACAATACAGAAAAATCACCACCTTAAAATAGAAATTGACTTTCTAGAGACATAAATCTGACTCTGTCCATCAGAAAATGTGGACTATCTGCAAAGGCAGTAGAGTCACCCAGTCACCTGTCTGCACAACTAAACAAAATAGAGAGATATTTTGTAGGTATTTTAAAAACAAGCTTCACAACTAAACAAGAAGAGTGCACTCCAAAATCCAAAGATGTTAGAAGTGCCATTTTATGATTTCTAAAGAACAATAATTGTTTCTTAACTGGAGACAGAAAGCAGAAAATAGAAACACTGTTTCAATTAAAAAGAAAAGAAAGCGACACATTGTGTTTTTGTTCTAATTTGCAGTCACTCTTCCTGGCACACACACACACACACACACACACATAAGTGGGGAATAAGGAATAGAAATAAAGAGTCCAGAAAAATTTGGCTTTACCCTTTTTATTTTACCCTACTCTGTATCATGATAACATATAACTAAAACTGAACAAATATTGCTAGTGCTAGGAAATATAAATCAGAGAACAAGGGTGACAAGAGGTTGGTCATACCTCCCCTGTGCCCTCTGTGCATCCTTTGATAACAAGCAAGGTGGTATTGCATTGTTTATCATCACACTTCCTTGACTATTTCAGCCAAAAAATAAGAGGAATCAGCAAACCTGATAAATCAAATATTCAAACGGAAAACATCATAATTCTATTTTCCTTATTGCATGGCAGAGTTTGCACTCATCTCTGCCTTTTTTTGTATTCAGTAATTAATACCAAATTAATAAGATGAGACACAAGTGATTATCTGCCATTTTGTATTGGTCATCCTCTATTCAAAAGCAGTAAATGATCTGAAGGCTTTTACGGTGACAAAAATATATATTAACCATTATTAAATTATACTATAGCATATAACACAATTTGATTATAGTTAGAATTAAAAATTTGAAACATTCATTTCAACCTCGATATTTAAGTAGTATTTGAGCTATTGTTACTGCAAATGGGATTGTGCTAGGTGCTAGATAAATGCATAATATCGTATGGTACAGATAGATCTTTAGTGATGTGATACAAAAAATTGTAGCTGCTGAGGGACTTTTCACTGACTCCAAGTGTTTTATGTGAAACCTTTGGTTTCTGTACCTTTCTTGGTTATTTCTATAAACATGCTGCACTGTGTCCTAGCAAGCACTTACAGAGCACTCCCAGTTAGGGAGGAGCAGGGGATGAAACAGGCATTTGCAGCTTCTCACTCTAGGTGCCAAGGTGCAGAGTTTGTTCTCTATTGCCTTACAGAATATTGGAAAAAAGCCAACCCAACACCCAGTCAATATTTTATTTCATCTCTCAATATGTCTGCATTCTCTGCCCAAACTCAAAGCCAGAAGGGTTGCATTTGAGCTGCACATCATGTTTCTGAAAAAGAGAAAGCAAAGTGGCGTGAAAGTTGAATACTTAGAAGCCTTAAAATGTTACTCTGAATTGGAGGGTAGAAGCAAGAGGGGGATAAAGATTGTAAATACCTTGAGACAGATTTATAAAATCACACACAGGCAGTTCTTTATGAAATCCCTCAAATAGACCAATATTCTCTGTCTTATGCATTTTCTCACAAAACCGCATTTTCAAATATCTGTGTCCTTACAAATATTTTTATGCTTTTATAGCCATTGTAGTAGCACCAGTGCTGTGCAAGAATCAAATGATCTGCACTACTTTTAGTTCCATGTATGGTGGTATAATTTTATTCCCATAGTGATAAAAAGAAACAAGAAGGTGGAATTTTTAAAGAAACTGCAGTGTGATTCTATCAGAATCATAATTTCATGAGAAGAAAACAGCTACCTTTGCTTGATGTAATGCATGACAGAAACTGTAAAAGGAATGAGTCTGGAATGGGCTAGTCATAACTGGAGAGAAGTCTCCATTTAGTGTCTTATGCTCTTTAGGCAACAACAGTATGTGAATAGAGAAGTATTTTCCATTTATTTTCGTGATTTTTTTCTCCTGCAAGTAGAGCTGTCAGTGGTTCAATTAGTAGCTTGTAAACCTTAACATTGTGGACATCTCTACTTGGTGCTTACAGCAAACTGTTTACAACAAAAGAATTTATTTATAACTGTTTATAAATTGCAAATTTCCGCTCAGTGAGAGAATGTGCAGTAGCTGGCACACCTTTTCACCCTTGACTCTGTATAGGATGATGAATGTTTCTGTGTTTAGCAGAAAGATTTGTCTCATCTGAAAACGAAATTCATAGATCTTTTATGATATTTGTCTTGGCATATGAAAACACCAGTTTTGTTGCTAATTTAGGAAAAAACAGTCTAAATACTCGTCCCCTAAAATAATTCATGTGGCATACCTCTTCCAGTTTTTTCTTTGGATATATGAGTCTGTTTGTAGGCTTGTGTGTGCATTTTTCTTGAATATGGAGTATGTGTGAGAACTTTTACAGTTTGGAAAAGACAGAAGGTTTAAGATAAGGTTCCTGAGGAATCATCATTTCTAGCTAGAGCTGTTTTGAGTACTCCAGTAACATTTTTGCTACAAAGAATTTTGGTAAATGACTTTTTAATAGGTGTCCTGATGAATAGGTGGGCAAATATTATGCTGCTATGGTTTCTGAAAGAGTAATAGTTTATGGTATCATTGTTTATATTGCACTGTTACAAAGTTCATAGGTCTAACATTGATTAATATTGAGTCAACACCTTCATCTTTTATAAATAACAATTTTTAGATTTTAACCACATCTGTACAGATGTTTGTATAATTGCAACAAAATAAGGAACAATGAGATGCAGAAATGCATCCAAAGCTGAAATATGGATAATAATATTAATAGGAAATTGAATCTTAAATAATTTGAATTTTAATTCTGTACTAGGGACATTATAATGGACTTTTTCTTTAGAGACAAAATAGGTTAAAAGAAAAACAAAATTTAGTGTTATCTGAGCTGGCTGCTTCCATCTACAGTAAATTTTTGCTAATACTTAAAGGTAATAAGCCACATCTAGCCAGGAAGGAAGGGAAATTCTTATTGAGAGTATTACTGACTTCCATATGCTTATATACTGGCTGAGTTTGATCTTACATAATACAAACCTAAGGGAAAAAAAGCTTTGTGCAGGATTCTGAATCTTTTATGCTGAACTATAATTTCCAATACGGCACTTTACAATCTTCAAGTATAATTGTACTTATTTTACATGTGTTCTAGGCCATTCATTTTGGTAGCCTTTCTCTGCAGGGTTAAGACATGGTTTTGATTTTTCTAAATGCAAAATAAATAAATAATCTCTCTCAACTTCTGTTTAGAAAAATAATTGACACCATAGTAGCAAGAAATCCATAGAAAAGCTTCTGGGAACAGCATAGCTTCCTGAAGCAGGATCAGAAAACACTTATTCAAAGTGATAAAGCAGTACTGCAGTGACCAAAAGGAATGATTCAGCTTCTGTGAGGTGAGTTATTTTGAGAGAGCTCCAGGAACACTGATACCAAAAGCCACCATAAGATTCAGAAACATTATACTGCATGTGTGACAGATTTTCTAGGAATCTTGTGGCCCAGGTTGTACCAGCTGTGTGATGCTCCCAGTTGGTTTCTGACAAGCTGAAGTCCTCGGTAAGGACAAGAGCAGTTGACCTGGAAGCATCCCTTGATTCCTCAAAAAATAATTTTTTGGCATCATCATCATCTTGAAATGGAGGGCTATAGTTGACTCTCACAGTGAGATCCACATAATTTGTTTGCCCCTCTATTCTTACCCAGAGGCTCTCAGCTGTGCTGTGGCCAGCTGTGAGCCCCATACATTCTGTCCCTTCCATTTCACACAGTGCCCTGCCTTCCCACGTTCTGTCCTGTGCACCCCTCCAGAAGAGTCTGTAACAATAAACAGGGCACTCTGACCACAGGACTCATCCCATCAGGCTTCACTGATGCAGGTGATACCAAAAATCTGAGACTGGGCCAAAGCTTCAAGCTTGTCTTTTTTGCTCCTCACTCTGCCTGCATTAGGTTAGAAACATTTCAGGCAGTTCTTTGCAGCCACAACACCTCCCAAAACAGATTGAAAGATCCCCATTACTGATTATTTCCTCAAGTTTAGGCACACCATCCCCTTGCTCATCGTTGGCAAGCCAGGTATTTTCCCTTTTCCATTTCCAAACTAATTAATGACACTCCTTCAGCAGAGGTTTTGTAGTTTCATCTCATGATTACCGAATTTTTTAAATATATATTTTCTGTAAGATACAGTTACAAGTGAAGATTTCTGTAATGCATAAAAGAATAATTATTTAGGTGAAAAAATATGTTCCTGTGATAGCCACTGTCTGCACTGTGAATCAATGTATTTTATTAGAGCTTTCCAAAATCACAGAGAGGAGAAAATTGAATATAATCTTTTTTGCACAAAACAACTACAAGTCTTTTGCCTTTTCCTAGTTACAACATGGGTTGCATACTTACAAGAATCATGACAAGTTCCTGGACAATGTATAGCTGTTTCTTCTGTAGGGAATTCTAAAAAATATATTAAATACTAATTTTCTTTTCTAAGGTCCAAATGAATTTGTGCTTACATATAGCATCAAATTTTAGTAGATAGACCAAATTTTAGTAGATCTTTTATAACTGAAAATTATTTAATACATTTAGAAATTACATGTTTTAAACTATGGGAAGTATAGCATCTGCTTTAAGTGTTGCTCTTTTCAGTCTCATCAGCATTTTACCTGTACAAAAGATCTTCACAAGAACAAGATTTCAGTTATGCCAAAGAAAATCAGTGTAGTCCTCTATAAAATATTTTGTTTAAGTCTATAATTCTATGAATTGAAACCCAAAGTTGAGTTTCCTTAGAGTGTGAAAGCTGTCACATAATTTTAAATCTAGCTATGATGACTCACCCAAATCCTAACCCCAACTGCGACTTTGGTTTTAAAGTTATTGCAGGTTTAGGGATACTTCTCCCCACCAAGCTGATGTAGTAGTTCAAACTTTGGGAAGAGAGTGTTTTTGTGCTTTGTGCAATTAAACAGATTAAAGGAAATGTTCAAATATGTCTCTATGTGGGGGCTAAAGCAATTCATGTTACATTATTGGTCATCCCTGCTGAGCATTATTACAAATGTGGAAGGAGAAAGTTATCTGTCTTTGACTAAATTCCTAATATTTTAATTTACTGTCCATGGAATATAGGTAGCTCAGGGACAGACTGACACGGTACAAATATGCTGATACTTCTTTCTGTGTTAAAGAAATACAAATTTTAGTTTCCAGGGAAATAATGTTTTTATCCGAAATTTGTCCCTCTAGACCAAGTACTGTCACAATTATGAAGAGTAGTCCCACTGCACTGAAGAATGAATTCTCAGCTATTTCACAGGGCTGTGAAACAATGCAAGAGCTCTTGAGCTGGATCAAAACAATGGTGTCTAATATAATTTATTTGCAATCATTCCATCTCTACAGGTTTCAGAATCAAAACTGCTCTCAATTTCAGTCAGTTATTGACTGCTCTCAATTTCAGTCAGTTATAGCACTGTTGAGAGAACACTCCCTAGAAATGAAAAGTGGGCAGAAGCTTTAATTAGTTCTTTCTATTGTTTAATGAGCGATGAGAGTTGGTCAGCTATACAGCATACATAGGGCACAGTGTTTACAGTGCATATAGCACTAAATTGTTCAACTGTACAACATTTCAGCTCCTCTAGACAGCGCAGAACCTGGCAAGAAGCCAAAGCACCTAAAGAGGCTTTTGCATGTGCTAACCTCCTAAAATAAAAATTGCTCACTGATGGCTGACATTTGTGAGGTGTCTGCCTTTCTGACCTGGAGTGCGCATGAGCCCTGGTGTGCTCTGTGTGCATGTCCAAAACTTCTCCCATCTGAAGAATAAGACATATCAATAATCCAAAACCTTACCAGAGAAGTGATGCCTGAAGTGGCCACCTAAAAGCAGAGACTAGACAAGAATAAGGGAATAAGGGTAGGTATTTATTTGAAGGGCCTTAATAGGTTTTTAAAAGCCCAAAGGTACACCCTGGAGAGTCCAGATGCTACTGCTGAAATGGACCCCAAGATGGACAGCAGGTCATGATTTCTTCACACTTTTATAAATTTGGTTCATTTGCATATCAAGGTTAATTCTCCAGCTAAAGCTTCAGTTAAATATGTAATTTTCTTAAGCTTTCCCCCCCTTTAGACGTATTGGATTTATACTTTTTGGGCCTAGAATGTGTCCTTGGAGAGTGTGCTTGGAGAGCAGGCCTGGAGAGGATTTTTTATGTCTACCTAGCATGAGAGAGCAGAAGTTAACAGGCTACAAGAAACTTCAGAGTTACACACTAGGCAGTGCAGGATTTGAAAAAATACAGAAGTTAAAACCTAAGGCATCAGAAGAACTGTAGCAGCTTGAGAAACCCAATCTAATAAGTGTTTTCCCAGTGAGGTAGAGGCACCAGCACCAACTGCCTTGCAATCTGTGAGTGATGCAGTGTTGTGGTCTGGTCTCACCTACTGGGTGTGACTGGTGGAGCTGCAGGATACTGTGCTGCAGCATCTCCTCAGTCAGAAGAAATTCAGCACAGACTCAGCATGGAGCAGCGATTTCATTCAAAGTGAACAGAGGCACCACACTTTAAGGCAGGGTAGGAAGTTGGATATGGGTTTATAATTCTCCATTGGTTTGCTCCAGACTGCTTTCTTACCTTTCTGTTCACATCTAGTGCATTAGGATTATTCTCAGCAGGTGGCTAATTTCTTTCTGTGCTGCCTATAGGAAGCCAAGTAGGCCTCAGCTAGTATGCTTTTAGTTTCATATGTGTGATCTCTGCTTCAAAAGTATAGTTCTGCCAAAGGTAAAAGGTTTATTTTTTTTTTATAAGAGAGAATCTGGAGAGGCTTGTGAAATAAATGCACAGCAACCTTTTGAATTACATGTGGTGCTGCACGTCTTTCACTGATTTGTAGAGAACACCATTGCTGAGGTTATCAGTCTGCTGTTTCCACCCACTTCGAGAATATTTGAATTCTGGTGACAGAAAGTAAAATAGATACTGCAATTTCTCTAAGGCTAGGGTTTCTGTAAAATGAAAAAGAGAAAAAAGAGAATTCTGTAAGATAGCTAATGTCTCATGCTTTGCATACTGTACAACTGGACAGGTGTTTTGTGAAGAACCCCCAGGGAATATCTGCATTGATGTAAACAGGAAGGAGTTTTCATTTCATGAATCACTAGACTGTCAGTGATGCACTATAGCTTGTCACAGGAATTATGGAGCAAAAATGAGGTATTACCCTGAGTTTTATACCCCCATGACTAGAAAATTTGAACCTGGGGATTTGCAAATTTTAACTGTAATCATCAATTGCAATTTTTTAAACTGCAATTGGAACTATTAACATTTTTGATACACTTTTTCTTTGTAGATTTTGTAACTGGATATAGCAATTGATCCTTTAACATCTTAATGATAACCACTCTTCTGTCAAAGGCAAAAAATTCACAGTACTGAATACCAAGCAATTGCTTTGTGAAATAAATACTGTAACACATTATTATAAGGAAAGATTTGTGAGTTGGTCTCTGAATAGTGATAGATAAAATAGCCCTTAAATATGTTCTGTGTAGTAGGTGTACCAGAGAGTCAGGCACTTATTAGTGACCCTATGAAGCAGGAAACACTTTGGTACCTCTCATCATGCTCAACCAGATATGCCAGTAGAAACTGGTGGAGAAAGCTGAGTTAGCCAAGGTAATGACATGTGTTTACCCTACCTAGCTTGGAGGAGTAGAAGACTCCTCCATATAAGGCATAAAAAATAGCATTATTTAACAGTGCTGAATACTGATGTAGAAAGAGCATGGGGTTGTAGGTGTTTGGGGTTTTTTCTCCTGTCTTGGTGGTCATTCGTTTCACTGAGAGATATATCAGTGGCAGAATTACTTGTCCAAGCTTTGAGGAAGTGGTACTGGACTTGAAAAAATTAAAATTACATACATGCCTATACATGGCTATTTGTAGTTCTTTTTGGTTTGGAATTCTTTTATTCTCCCCAAAAGTTTCTCACTGAAGCCAGTGTGTCGGTCTGGTGTTCACAGCTTGTTACATTACCTTGAACTTTTAGGATAAACCTGTTGTAAACCTTTTGCATAAGGTGTTTGTACCACTAACTAAATATAACATACCTGCTTCTTTTAAATGATGTATTATTCCTGAATGTATTGTAGAAAATAAATATGCAAATGAACTTTCAGTTTATTCACTTTTGTATACTTGAATTTTTCCTTTGACTGTTCCCAGCTGTTACCACTTTGTGGGAGTCATTCAGTAAAGGCAGAAAATATAGCTATCACCTCTGCAAAAATATTTTTGACCTTGTGAATTTCTAAAATTTCATTCTATTAATTTAAAAGCTAAGATTTAGTGTAGTGAACATCAGGCAATCTGTGGCACTTAATCTACTAGCTCAGCAAAACACCAAATTAATTCAAATTTGAAAAGGCCTCTCCATCTGCAGCAAAAGCATGTTCTCAATTACATATTGAATTAAATAAGAGATAGGAATATTTTTGAAAGCTTGAAATTTATGGTTTCATTAGACTGAAAAATTAAACCTAAAAATGTGTAAAAATCCACATTAATAATTTAGTTTTAGCATATAAATGCAAATGGCTTGGAACTGAACTTCATTTCAGACTGTAAGTAGTAATTACCTAGTGACACCTCCTGAGCTTCATTAGAACCCTGCTTTTAATAAAAGTGGGGAGCACTAGGGATCTGCACAAATAAGGGGATTATAGTGTTTAATCACCACAAAGTGGTAATGATAAAACTTCATTAGATAGGATTTCCAAATATGAAATCCAAGGAGACAATCAAATATGAGTGAGTTAAATGATCATTTAAAAGTATTTTATTTAGTGAGTTCTCTTTTCTTCTGCTCATGAATTGGTTGATTTGTGTGAACTATTTTGTTGCTTGAAACAATCATATTGAACACTCAGTAGATGGGAAACTCTTTCTTCCAAAGTGTTGATCTTCTACAAGGCCACTCTACAATTTGGTTTAGTTATTCATTAGTATTTTAGTATTTGTTATCCATCATTTGTGATATCTAATAACTACTTCCATACAAAATTATTTCTGGTCCATTTCTGGCCTATTATCCACAAGATACATGTTCATCTACAAATAGATATATGAGAATTTATATTATGCTGAAAGTAATGATACAGAAGACTCCTCTTGACCAGCATTTTCCATTGGTTTGAATTAGTATTTAAAAGACATAAGGAAGCACATGAAAGAGGGTTTTAGGGTGCATGCTTGCAATATGTAGAGATGAAGACAATGGAAATATAAAGTTAAAACAATAATGAAAAGAGAAAGACGTCTCTCTGCGAAGCAGATGTTGGATAAGAGGAATCTCTTTTGCTATTCCAGATTGTATGTAATTCCAGTAAGTAAAATGATTAAATCATTTTCTATACTTTATTTTCTCTTACACCAGTGAACTCAGGTTCTATATTTTTTCTGGTGTTTCATTTGCAGTCACTCCTAAATATGTTGCTAATACTATGCCTGTATATGTGTGAGGGAAATTCTTGAGATGATAGTTTTGTGAGCTAGTCTAGAATTCAACACAGTATTCAGGACCTCATGATCTACTGTGACATTTTATTTGGTAGAAAAAATGTTCATCTGCTATTCTCACAAAGCACCGAGGCCTTAACTTTTTTTTCCATTCTTTGTTTTATGCCCTCCTCGTGTTCTCATACACTGTCTTTTTGTTTATAGCATAAAATTTTACCGAGTGTCTTATTCCATTGCTTTGGCGGTTGGCTGTAGCTCATGCTGTGATATCCTCACCACTGCAGCTTTATCATCCGTGAGTTTATAACTGTGCCAAGTGCTACCCTTCTGGAGTCCTCTTTCATCTGTTCATATTCAGATCCAAATGTTCTGTTCTTTTTATCTAGTTGTGAATAGCTTGTACAAATTGGAAGGTTCAGTAAAGAGAGGTGCTCAAGCAGTTTGGGTAACTTCACAAATGGCCTTCACAAGATGCAATTCAGAAAATATATGTAATTATTGCATATCAGCAATTGCATTTTTAATCACCCCAAATGTCCAATTGCATGTCTTGAACCTGCTGATCTTTACATGAATTTAATAACTGAGGGCTGTTTCAGAAGAAAATTATTTTAAAATTACGTCTTTCAAACACAAAAGATTTAAAGTTGAAAAATGTTCAAGCAATATTGATGATTGAGGGTGATTCTTGGAGAATGCTTATTCTGGTTAGGCAGATGGGATTTCATATGATTTCATATCTTTTATCATTAAAAGACATAATTTTAAATCATTATGCTACTGTATCAATATGTACTCTAGATGGTCTCAGCAATAATATGTTTATGAATCTATTTTACCTTCTGAATTGTTTCCTCTTTTACACCACAAGTTACACTGGTTTTGGTATTCTGAAATTCCCATTTTTTCTTTTACACTGTGTAACAGTTCTTATACCATGTGCATCTTAATCAGCACATTCATTATAAAATGCAGTACTTTACCCAGCAGTCATTACACCATGCAGTTATAGCCTTAAAAAAGCATTACTACTGCTGTTTTTCTCATTAAATTTCTTCTAAAGATGTTTTAGAACACGTGGATTTCTTTCATCACAGTTGCCATGTCATTGCAATAAAAAAGTCTTTGCTCTTCTGTAGTTTTTATATAACTTGCTCAGTAGTTTCTCATTAACCTGTTTTCCTCAGAAAGGTTATAATCCCTTTCAGTCCTATTGCATGTAATTCACAAATTTCTCAGAATTACATTTCTGTGGCATCCAAATTCTTCATACTTAGACCTGAAGAAAAGTAACATTAAGGTCAAAACGCTTAGGTCTATGCTGTCTCATCAGCAACTGACCTCAGAGAATAAGCTATTTTAATATAATCCAGTAGCAAATTGGATCGATCATAGAAGAGTTTGGGTTGAAAGGGGCCTTTAAAATTTATCTAGAACAACCCCCTGCGACAAGCAGGGACATCTTCAACTAGATCAGATTGCTCAGAGCCCCATCCTGTCTGACTTTGAATGTTTCCAGGGCGAAGGCATCTATCACCTCTCTGGGCAACCTGTGCCAGTGTTTCACCACCCTCATTGTAAAAATTTTTTTCCTTACGTGTAGCCTGAATTTACCCTACTTTAGTTTAAAACCATTGCATCTTTTCCTCCTGCAACAGACTGCTGGAAAGTTTTTACCTATCTCTTTTATGAGCCCCCTTTAGATGGTGTAAGGCTGCAATAAGATCTTTGTGGAACTTTCTCTTCTCTCTCAGCCTTTCCTCATAGAAGAGGTGTTCCATCCCTCTAATCATCTCTGTGTTCTTCCTCTGGACTCATTCCTCCTCTGGACCCTGTCCTTCCTGTGCTGGGGACCCCAGAGCTGGATGCAGCACTGCAGGTGGGGTCTCACCAAAGCAGAGCAGAGGGGCAGAATATCCTCCCTTACCCTGCTGGCCACGCTGCTTTGGATGCAGCCCAGGGAACTGTTGGCTTTCTTGCAGCAAGATCCTTCTAGATCAGGAAGAGTCCATGCATGTCCTTTTTCCAGCACTTCAATTATTTATAAAATCTTTGAGAGCTGACTGTGTTAAAAATTTTTCATGCTGATCTCAAATTAGTTTTGATTTCCATGAAACCTTTCCTGATTTAATAAAATGTTTAGAACAAGTGGTGCTTACACTGAGAGGAAGTTGAAAACTCTCAAAAACTATGACACAAAGTAATTCTAATGTCTTTGTCTTCTTTGACATTACCATAGTCTGTAGGTGAATCCAATCTCATTTATTGCTGCAAAAGTTTGGATGACTGTCCCTAAAATCTGAACCTGTCCATCATAAGAATTTTTTTCTGTCTAAGAAGCAATACCTCCAGGCTTTCAGAAAAAAATTACAGCTGTTTCATTTTCCAGCCATCTGTCTACATTGAAATAATAATAAAAAAAAATATTATACATCTTACAGCATCTGCATCATTTAGCACTGGAGCTGTTAATAACATGAAGGTCAAAGTGAAAAAACCCCAAAACTTAAAAGCTTTCTTGTTATAAATGACTGTTTAGTTGGAGTCAAACCCTATAATTTTGACACTCATGTAAAAAATAGTTTATTAATATTAATGTTTTTGAAATGAATGCTTTTTTTCTTCTGTTTGAAGTATGAATATTCAGAAAATACATATGAAACTCTCAGGACCGACCCTGGAACTATTTGAAAACAAAAAATCTAAGTTTATTAATTTGAATGAACCAACAAATGAATGCCCAACAAATCAATAATTAAAAAGAAAGATAAATAATTGCATTATCTAGTGGCACAGTTATGTATTATCTATAACGAACATATATGACCCTTTGCAATCTCTAGTTGTATCTGACAGCTATTCTCAAAATAGCTGACACATAATCTTTCTGACCTTGCAGTCAGATGCATTGTTCCAGATGCAGCTCAGCTGGTTAAAAAGGTGGTTTATAGCTTCTTTTATGACATCACCACCTGTGAGAGTTATCACCACTTATTTTCCAACCTAGGAGCACACTTCCTCACTATCAATTTGCTTCTGTAAAATTATCTGGGTTAGAAAACACCCCTACTATTAGCTTATGCTAATGTCGAGTGCTGATACCCAGGTTAAGCCATTAGATCTGAAGGGGTGTTAATGAGAAGAGAAGGAAAGAGTGACGAGAAGTGGAGAACAGTACAGTCTTAACCCAGTAGTGCTGCAGCCTAAAAAAGCACACTAAATTATTGTATTATATGATCCCAAGGATATTCTTATACTGCACTGTTCCCTTACTCAAGCATAGTAGCATCAGCTGGACCATGAGATGCCCAGTTAGTAAAATAATTTGTGAATAAGTTGCTTGAATAAGATTTATTCTAACATTCTGTTTCTTCATTTGCAGTTTGGTAGTTGATAAAAAGATGAACACCACCTGCTCCCAAAAAAAGAGGAAAAGAGTCAGACGCATGTGATCACTTTGGATGGCTGGCATATCTGATCAGAGTGATACAGCTAATTTGGATTACTGCTGAGGAACAAGAAGAAGGTAGAGGAGACACATACAAATTCAATATTTGTAATTAATGACAGTGTACAGATAATTTTAGACATGAATTTAAATATGTTCATGTCCGGCCCAGAAGTCATATAAATCTGTTGAGGCTCTGGGCTAGGAAATGCTATTCTCTAGATGTATCTCTGCTATGTGAACTAGCAGAAGGCAGCTTTTTATGTCTTTTTAATAAATCTCCAAAGTTAAGAAACACCGGACCAAATTTATACTGATTCTATGTTGTGGATCTGACATTTTTTAGCTCATTTAACCCTATTAATCTAACTGATGTTACAAGGATATTTCTCAGATTGCAGTGATATAAACACACTCAGAGTGTAAATGAAGAGAAGATTTAAGCATATTACTCTTTAGAGCTACCAAGTGGTCTTAAAAGAATTTTTCTTAGTTTGGAAAGATTTGATTCTTTATTTCTAAACAGTTAAAATGCCATCTGGCCTAAGACAGTTTTCTTGGAAATATCACAAAAATTAATTCAGTTCCATTTTCTTTTTTTAATTCTACTACCTGGGGCAATTTAATTCTGACAGAATATAAGCAGTACCATAAAATAGAATTTCTTGTGATTAATTGTCCCTAGAATGACCCTTGGCATAATAAATATGTAAATATTGGATATTTCTTCACTATGATGGCCTTTATTCAATATTACAAAAATAATAAGATAAAGATCTGTTTAAACATACATTAGTAGAAAACAAGCAAGCTGTAATGCTTTAATTTGGAAAAGGCACTGCAATTAAAACCAGACAGCTGCTGTGGAAAACTTAGTGTTCAATGGGAAAAGTTATGAATCATGATTTGTAGTGAGAGAATGCAATTTCTTAGAATGGATCAAGCTTGAATTAAACCTGTTCCAAAAGTGCACTTTATAAGTTTTTTATATAACTTCATATGACCTGCAAAATGTCACTTAAATGGTAGCCAGGGATATAATTTGTGCTTCCCATAAGAAAACAGAAACAGAATTAAAGCTAAAGAGAATGTAAAGCAATTGCATGTTCCAGTCATAAATTCATCCTCACAATATCTCTACCAATTCTCTTTTTAGAGTAGTTATTTTTTTTTTTAAACTAGCATTGGACATTTCATGATATTTCTGGGGTCTTTGACATTCTTGGGATCATAGATTTAGGATCCAATTATATCCAGAATAGCAAACAAAACAGCATTATTTTGGAGTTTATCTTCAGAGTGAGAATGCATGTGAAGGTAAAGAGAAATGTTAGTGTGGGGGAAAGCACTCCATTTACCAGCACAGGTTTACACTGTCAGCCCCTCCTCTTGCTGACAGAGTTGAGTAGCAAGTAGATGTTAGATAACATGACTGAAACTATGAATGTGTTAATGAATATGACTGAATATGTTCATGCTACCCATTGCACTAATTTTATATAGGGACAAATCACAGGGACAGATCATCAATATCTGAACTTGCCCCACAGTAGAGGAATGTTAAATTGTCAATGGAATGTCAGTGGATGGGACAGTCTTGGGCAATAACCTCTCAGCCTTGTCATCAAATGGGAGAAGCAGAACTCTGACAGATTTTTTATTTCCTGATGCTTTCAGTGTCCTGTTGTATGGCAGTGTGTCTTCATTTCTAGAAGGCCCCAAATGTAAGTGTTTAACACCTCCTTTTTCTTCCTTTTCTTTGCTGGAGTAAGAAAGATATTCAACAGTGTCAGAGATAATTTTCTTATGTGCACTAGAAATGGTGATAACCAGCAGAGGAGACTGAGATTGGTACATCTATCTTCTTCAGTTGCCAGTGCCTTCACAGAAGATAAGCTGTTCTTCAAAAGGGGAGCTTACACAATTAAGAAAATATCCATTCTATAGGAAATTATTGTTTAAGTCAAAACCAAGCTGCATGTTGTTTTCAGAGTCGGTTGTCTGTGTCAAAATCTGACTGAACAAGCCTGCTGTGGGATTTATTTTGATGCTGACAGACATGCAGTGTTACCACTCATGCTATGGACAGGAGCACAAGGCACATGGGTGCTGCCATTTTCAGACCTATTAACATTCCAGGAACTGAGAAAGCACAGAAAATAACCCAAAATATGTAAACACATAAAAATGATTCAAATTCAGGAAATTATCTAAACAAACAAGCAACAGAAATAAAAAACAGAGACCAAATATTGAGCAGCATACTCAATTTCCTAATCTATTTTCATAGCCTATTAGGCCTGTAAATCCACAGTGGGAGACAAACAGACACGCACATTTTAAAATTTAGTTACACTAGGTTAGAACTGTAGTATTCCACAAAATGGATAAACCCAGAAATGTTACAGCTTTTATCCTCATTTTCTGAGTTGTAAAATGATAAGCATGGAAAGATGCTGTGTAACTACTGTTTAGTAATTTTAGAAAATTGAAGCATTCTGGTTATGTTTAGAAAAGGAGATTGTTGATTGCTCAAATGAAGATTCAGGTCTTCATTTAGAAATGATTATCAGGGGAACCTGTGTGTGGAAAGATAGGCACACACATATATACCAGAAAGTTATATTTAAGAAATACAAATGGCTCATTTTGTTTCACTTTTGTATAAACACAATATTTGAATCATACTTTTCTGTGCATTCTGAGTTTCTTGCAGCACATTGTGGTGGGTTGGTCATGGCTACCAGTCAAGCACCTACCTGGCTGTTTGCTCACTCCCTCTCCTCAACAGGGTAGAGGGGACAAAAAAATAACAGTAAGAAGAAAGTTCATGGGTGAGGATAAAGGCAGGGAGTTTGCTTATGAGTTACTGTCACAAGCAAAATAGGGTCAACTGGGAAAAAACCAGTGTAGTCTACTCGTAATTAAAATAGGCATTTATTGATTTGGGTAGTGGAAAACAGAAAGACAAATGCCAAAACAACACCTCTCCCTCCAACTCTGACCTGCCCTCTTTCCTATGCTCTACATCGTTCTTTCATTTCTGAGTCTTCTGACCCTGCTCCAAGTTGTGCAGGAGTTTACAGTCAGTACCTGGCAGTTTCTTTGCTCCTCTGTGCTGCTCCTTCCTCCTCACACTTCTGTGCTCCAGCATGGAGCCTTCGCAAGCTGCTGGGGAAATATCAGGTTTTCCAGGGCTCTGACTTCAGTTCTCTCTCTGCTGTTTCTCACTCCTTTTCCCCCCTCCTCCTCTCTCTGTCTGTCATTTTATAAATTTTTTAAAATATGTTTTCATGGAGGTGTCATCAGCTTGGCCGATGTGTTCACTTGTGTCCTGTTATGGGTCCGTTGGAGCTGATTGCACCTGATTGTGTCTGGCACTGAGCAACCCCTGGCTCCTCCCACAGAGGCCCCCTACAGCCCCACCTGGCTACCACCTTGCCAAGAGCTGGAAAATTTTGTAAAATTTTAATCATGTAGCAAAACCAGCTACTTTCCAATTTTTTTATTTCTCTCTGATATACATCACAAGAGACCACTTGCTCTGAATTGAGTATGAAAGTTGAAACTGCAAAATCATTGGTTAAAAATTGAAATACATGTTCCAGAATACCAGCTGTATTGCTAAGTCTTTGCTTGCAGAAAACATAATTTCTTTTATTCCTTAGCACTGCCAATTTAAATTGCCATCTCCCCTCTCCCCAGCGAAATAATTCTGAAATCTAGAACTGATTAAGAAGAAAAAGTATATTACCTCTGGAAAACTTAACCTTAAAGATTCTAATTTTCAATAACTGCAATTAACCAATTACTTTTTTGTTTAATTCTCTAACCTTAACACCTTTTAAAAACGCTGTTAAAAACATCCATTGTTTATGATCCCACAGCTGTAAGACAGTGCTATTTGCAGCTTGGCAGGTATTTAATCTCTGGTGACTGTGAGATAGGTAATTTATCTCTGCCTGAAAGCTCTTTGCTAGTATTTTGTATTTCCTGCCATTAGCAGTGAAGCTGTAGGTCTAGTCACATCCATTTTGGCATACAAATCTGTTCTTCCAGTTCACCTTTGCAGTAGCTATTAGAATAAAAAATATTTTGGATTTTCGTCAGTGCACTAAGAATTTTGTAAGGATTAGTAATCACAGTTCTGGCATGCTAGCAAAAGAAACAGACTGAAAGACTGGGTGTTTGACCTTTTATGACAGGAACTTGCAAATCATACTGTTACAAGCTTTGCTTGCCTACAGCTTCAAAGTAAATGGCTATAAAACCTTCTGCTCTAACGCTTGACTATTTAAAAAAATTAATAAAGAGAGATTCAGCTGCTGATCAAACTAAAAATACTTCACAAAGAGGGCATAGAGAAAAGCAAAGTGCAGAAAAGAAGCAATCAGAGGAAAGCTAATGCAGGAATGAAGTAAGAAGAGTATTTTACATGCTGGATATGATAAAGGGTGGACAAAGCAAATTAAACACCTTCACTCGAGTAGCCTACTTTTTAATGAAGTACAAAGCTGTCAACAAAAGAGAAAATGTCACCAAATGTCAGCAACAGAATAAGCACAATATAAGTCAGAAAATACTCCTTGAGATAAAAGCTGCATCAACTCCACAAAACTTTCCCAATCAAGTTCTAAAAGAAGAACAAAAAAATCCTTACAGAGAAAATGTCAATGCTTATAGACAGTTAAATAGAAAACAACACTATTGGGACAGAATGAAAAATAAATTTCTCTCAAGTGACATCAAGCTACACTGACCTGAATGAATGGCCTTGTACAGGAGCCACTAATTTTTAAGAAAACAAAAATTGTGAAATAGAATACAAGGCAGTGGGTTGTTTTATGAAAAATTAGGTGTTCTGTGGCAGCGTATAAGTGAGTTCTGTATAGTGTAACTTAGGTGCTTAGTAGTCTTCTCTTTTTCTGCTGTAAAGGAATTATGCCCTTTGCATCTTCCCTGCAGTTAGATGTTTTAGTTCTGCTTTGGTAGTGAAGAATAAGTTCAGTCCCTTGATAGAGAAAACATCTTGGGCTCAGGTTATCTGGAGAGCATGAACCTTATTTTCCATTTTCCACTGCATAAAGAAAATTTTCACCCTCATCTGTTTTTTCCAAACAACCCTCTCATGTAATTAGAGGGAAGTGTCCATATTCATAATCTATATTGGGTAATCAACCTACAAATAGTTTTGGGTTTTACTTATACTATAATATACTCTATAAAATAGAGGGAAGGAAGAAAGAAAGATATAGGTAAAGGGGAATTTGGTAGAAGAAATTTATTACCTTGAAACAAATGCAAGATTTTGTTTTTATCAAAAAAAAAAAAATTATTCAAATAGATGAAATTAAGTGTAATACTACTGTCACGGAAACAATGGAAAGGTCACAACTCCCTTGGTTTTACGTCTGCTATGAGTTTAGTAGCGTGTTTGCTGCAGCATTATCAACATCTAAACAATACATTATGTGCTCCTGCTCACTCTGCAAATGCCAAGCTAGGTTCTGAGGACTTCAAAAAAAAAAAAAAAAAAAAAAAGAAGGTGTAAGAAAAAGAAGTAGAGGAAGTAAGAACCAAGAGCCCTGCACCAATGTTACTCTTGAAATAGAAAGTATCTATCTTTTCCTGCCAGTCATTACAGCAGGAGAAACTAACCTAAAATTTCCTGACTGCCTGTACTGAATTTTTCTGGGACAGAGTTAATTTTCTTCATAGTAACCAATATGAAACTGTGTTTTAAGTTAGTGATTAAAATGGACACTAAAGTTTTAGTTATTGTCAACAGTGCTTACTGCCGTATTCCATGCATTTGAAAGAATTATATGTCTCCTCCCCTTTCCTTTCTTGGACTACTGCAGGCTGCAAAGGAAGGGCTCCACTAGGCCCTCTGATGCCCAGTGTGGTAGCCCAAAAAGTCACTAATGGAATGGCAGGTATTCAAACAAAACAAAACAGACAAAACTCTATATAAATAAACAAACAAATAAATGAATATATATATACACACATATGCAGGAGATCTCTTAAAAGAAAAGGTGCTATGCCTCATTAAAGAGTATCTTAGAAGCAAAAAAAAGCCTAAGCAGTGCATGAGGTTCTTTGTTCAAGAAGTACTTTAGTGGCTGGAAAAAAAACTCCTGCATTTCTTTGTAGAAACAGTTGCAACTGATAAGTATCCTGATTCAGGTATCTCAAGAGATATAAGACCCTTTCTCACTCATCACTTCCTCTTGATCAGCCAGACATTGGGTTTCCTGATTCCTGTTCCTAGACTTTCTCTCTATAAACCAAAGAGTTGAGACAGATTGTGTGGGACTGTGAACCCTACGAGAAGACAAAACACTTAAACCCAAAGTACCAGCACCTCTCAGCCTCCCTCTCCCCAGGCTTCATGTGTGTACTGATGATGAACAGTGACATCAGAACAGTGAACAAGTGGCCTTCCCATTATTTCGCCTACCTCTGACTGCTGAAAGATTCAGTTCTCAAAGACTTATGCTCCATGAATATAGTCCCACTGAATTCAAGAGCAGAATTTATGTTTGTGTTTATTCAGTTTATGGCCCCTTCAGGCTTTTCATCCATGGACAAATGCAGCCAAGTAAAAACAACCAGAATCATGGAGGTCCTGCTCTCTGTGTCAGCTTTCCATGGTGTTTTTTGTATTCCACTCTCCCATTTTTGTTTTATTTCCATCAAAATTATTGGGTAATTTAAAGAGTGCATTTAAAGCCTGTTATTCATTGTGAGATTAGGGTGGACATTCAGACTCAGATCAACAAAGTACTCACCTAGGTATACAGGAAAGTTTATGAGCTCTACGGATCTTGTTCACTAGATGGGAGGAATGTTAGCTGGAGCTACAGTAATTAATGGTTAAATTACCCTTGGGTAGTAGGTAGTAGGTAGCATAACTTTACAATCTGGTAGCTTTAAATTTTGCTACTAATTGTAGCAGTGGGATTTAGAATGCAGGTTGAAGACATAATGAAATTACCATAGGGAGGAACAGACTAATGAACTGAAGTCCAACAAAAGTTATGGCTACATTACTGTCAACTTGGAAATCTGTAAATAACAACTTTGAAAACCGTTGAGGGCACTAGACAATGGGTTTTATGTGTATATAAGTATGAAATGTGGATTGGGAGGAATAATTGAGTTTGCTAGATTGTCAAGTATGTACTTGGAAAAAAATCACTTGGTCATCATTTAATCTTCTTTGCACACCTTTTTCATCTTATTTGCATTTTTAATGCAAACCCCCACAGAATATCTCTTCAATCATACTGAATTGGTTTGTGTCAAGTAGTTAATGCATATACAACTTTGCAAGTCTTTTAAATCTTCAGCAAAAAACTTTAAGGAAAGCATAATAAACTCTTTATGTTTTTGGTACTTGGAATTTCAAAGTCAAGCTTTCCCAGTGTCGTTAAGAATTCTGAAATGATGGTTTATTGAACAGTAATTCTAAACCAGCTTTTTAATGAAGTGGACTGTTTTAAACCAAATTATTTTCAGTTGATAAAGTAGAGATAAGTGAATTTGGTGCTTTAGGAAACCGATCCCTGTGGATGTCTTTTCTTCCAGGTATTTCAATATGAATTTAGAGGTTTAAAGTTCCTATTCTGTGGAAATGTCATATGAAAATCAGGTATGTTGCTTTACCTACTGCAGAAGTTTGAAAGAATGACATTTGACCTCCCAAAGGAGGCCACATCCTGTAGGTGTTATAGACACTTGAATGCATTTCATAGGACTCTACCTCTGTAACATCATATTCCTATGAATTGTGAGGTTTTTGTCATGGATTATCACTTATATCAGCTACATCAGCTATATCCATTTCACCTACATCAATAATATTATTTTCTTCTTTAAGCAGACCTGGATATTACCTAGCCTGCTCCAATAGTGAAAGTTCCATTAGTTTACTGGTTAACCTGTGCCATCAGATCAGTCCTTCTAATCTAAATTATTTATTTCCTAATATCCTGCCTTTTCTACTGTGAGGCCCGTTAATTCTTGTCCTGTATGTCACTGTAATGGAGGAATAACTTTTCCCTTTGTTCCACAGTTTTTAACATAATTAAAATCTATCCCACATCCACATTCAGTTTTGTTTTTATGTTAAAAAGGTGTCCAGTCTTGACTTTCTGTGTTTTCTGTGTCTCTGACCACCTATTGATCATCTCTCTAAGCTGTATCCAGTTAATCCCCATCTTTCTTGGACTGCGGTAACCAAGGTTGCTCAATTCACAAAGGCTGTGCCCCTGATAATTAGAGCAGGGAACAGGGATTTAGACACACATTTGTTACCTAGGTGTTTCTTCACATCCTGTCCCCTTTATCATATATCTCTTTGGCTGCTGTTGGACAACTGTAATGTCTTGCACAAGTTTCCAGTTTTTCACCTGAGCATTGTCCTGCAATTTAGATATCATCACCCTTACCTTAGTGCAGGTTTACTAAGCATCCTCTGCCTCAATCTCCTTGTCATTAATAAAGCCATTGAATGAATCCTAAGTAAGTACAGGCTTCTGCATATCCCCCCAAGCCTTCTGAATTTCATCATGCTAACTGCTCTCTGGCTACAGTTATCTATGATTATCCAAGTTGTTTTGCACCTACCATCTAGCAATTAAATCAATTTGAGTTTTCTGGCTTCTTATGGGCCTATGTTATGACATTGAATTATATGATCTGCATTGCCTCTGTAGGATATTTGTAAATGGTTTGCTCTCAGAACTAAGCACAAGCTGGTTATATTTCTTTAGCTCCATTTTGCTTACTTTTTAGTTTGGTTTTTTTACTATAAACACTGTACTTACTACATTTACTAACACTATTTATATTAATTTCCACTCTTTTGGTGTTTAACTCGTCCTTGATGATTTCACAAGGAGAATGATTCTATGAGTTTTCAGAACATCCTTTAAATATCTCAAGAAGAAGTCCATCAAGTCTCAAGGTTTTGAAAATATGTAATGTAGACATTCCCTTGTAAACTTTTCCTTCCCTTTTCTGGGCTGACACCATTCTACTTTCTTTGTTAGCTTTAATTAGTATCAGGTAGTCACATGCTTCCATTTAGCTGTTTTTATGAAGGCTCATGAAAAAATGTGAAACAAGTATTTGAGCTTTCTCAACATCCCCTGTCACTGTTTTTTCCTGCCCTTACTATCAAATTAACACTTTCCCTGAGATTTTTCTACCTGTGAGATTATATTTAGTAGACTTCTGTATATTACAGTATTTCACATATCAGGGAGTCATACTGGAATTTTGCCAAAAATTAGTATGGCTAGATTGAGGCTGTTTTCTCAAAAAGCAGTTAATAGGTATAGTGGGAAGATATTCAGAACTGGGTAATAATAAATTTCCTTGATAATACATTACAGTGGTGAATCATACAAAACATGGTTAATAATTTTTGCTTCATTTTCAATTTGAGTTTTTCTAATTAGAGCTTCCAGTCATTAATCCTCTCTCTGGAACACCTCCTTTGCTGGATTAACTGCCAGTTTTTCTGTCTGTAAAGGCACTTGTAAGCTGTGATGAGTTCAATTTGCATTTTGCCTCTGAGAAAACAGTCTGAATTCTCCTTGAAAATGTCTATTTCCAATAGTATATCTACAAACCTGTCTGATTTTATTCACTGTGTATGTCCCAGGATATAATTAATCAGTTCTATGATGGCTGTTGAAGGGGTGGTCAAGGTGGTAAATGTGAATGTACAGGGTTAAAAAGAGCTGACTAGATAAAGGTATGAGGTTTGGAGTTAAGGGGTGTTAAAATATGACAGGAAAAAGTGAGGAGTAAGGAAATGGAAATTTTTATGCTGAGCATAAATAAAGAGTGTAAAGATAAAGATTTTTTTTTCTTTTTCTTTTTGAATACCTGACTTTACTGAATTTTTCATTTTGTAGGTAATACCTGTTAAAAAAATAAATTTCACAAATATTATAAAGATTTACAAATTAAGTGTTTTCTTATTTCCATTTAATTCTCAGAATGTCATTGAGCCTGTCACGAGGCTTTGTTTTGACACATATCCCTGAATTATAGAAATACTCCATTTCTGTTGACACATATCCCCAAAATATGGAAATATTCCATTTCTGTATTTGTGGTTTAATTAATAAGATATATAGTAAGAAAGCAGACAGATGTAGGTGGCAAGTATATACAAGCATAAACAAAAGCTGAAACTTAAATTCCTATGCTTGAAAAATATGGTGATATTATGATTCTAGAGGGATTCTTTTAATCCTCTCCTACAAAATTCCTTGTAGCATACACATTTAAGCATTGTGTGCAGTTCATATGATGCAAATTTTCATTTCAGGTAAATTTAGAAAAAAAAAGGGGGCGCTAATTCCAGACTAAGTAAATATCAAGAAATTAGTGCAAAAAACAATATCCCGTCTCCAATTTCCTATTCATTATCAGTTATGGCTACCTCCAGCTCAATACTAACACAAACTATCTGTATTTCACTTAGCATCTCAAGTCACCTTTGTTGCAAGTGGTCACAGTGCAAAAATGCAGAGAGGACTGCAGCTGCTGGCTTGATTGGTAACAGAACACAGCTGCATCAGCCTCTTGGTGTACATGGGACTCCAGTGCAGCACTAGGTTAATCAGGAACATGCAGCTGTCATTATTTTCCTGCTGGCAGATCCTTTTTGAATTTATAGTCCTATTTAACCTGAGGTGGAAACTTATGTAGGTACATGAGAATGGAGTTCTCAATGAGGTATAACTCCTCCTGTTTAGCATTACACTGGAGACAAGAGCATGAAGCAGTCAAGCACTTCAGTAATACTTACACCTCCGTTATCCCTCAATTTCTGTTTTACTTTATTCTACCATCAACCTTCTTCATACAATAAAATGCATAATCAAATCAGGGAGCTAAGATAAAAGTGGAAAAAAGCACTAGAATCTCCACTTTGTGTAGGTTTTTTTTCCTAACAAGCTTAGCCTTTGATCATTTTCCATTTGATCAAAGAAAGCTTTGATGCTCTTTGAAGAAGTACTGAATTATTGGAATAAAGATATAGAATTTGATTCACATTTTCATCCAAAGAAAATAAGCAGGAGAACTGGACTAGTAGTTTGCAGTAGATATGTCTAAAGATATACAAGTAATTGGAAAACCCCCCCCACAAATATAAAGGAAAAAGGAGTATAATCTACTTATAAGCAAAAGTTAGCAGTGGGAAAGAAAGCCAAATGTATAGCATGTTTGTTCTAGAAAATGTGTCTCTAACTGCCAGTCAAACTGTGATAAATGTCTTTGACTTGGAAGGAAATGTATGCTTTTGAATATCAAAGTGCAAAATGTATTGCAGATACATGCCTGAGCAATATTTACCACAGCTGGAATGCTTTACTCTAAAGAATGCTAGAAAGGAAGGAAAAAATGTCAAGGAAAAAGCAAGAATAGTTTTAGCTCTCAATGTTTTATGTAGTGTTTCGTAGTAAGTGATGTGAGGTTTTTTGGTGGATTTTTTTTGTTATTTGATGACAAAAGTGGAAAAGTTTAAACTTCGTTTGAAAGTCATCAAAATGAATATATGTAAAATCTGTAATCTGGGGTTAAATTCATGTTTTTGGGCCTTTGATGAAATACTTCAGTTTCATTTTGGAGGGTGGATGGTCAAATGTAGCCAAGAAACCAAGCCAAATTTCTAAGCACATATTATTTTGTTGTTGTTGGGGTTTTTTATCTTTTTCTTTTTTATTCAGTTTTCTGTTTTGACCTCTTAATAACCCAGTGCTAGAAGTGCCTGCAAAGTCAGATAGAAAGGCAGGAAAGACTGAAAGTTGCATTTAGCCTAGAAAGGAAAAGTCTGCTATTCATATATATATTTTGGTCAACTCTTGTTGTAGAACAGTTATTTAATGAATACTTCGTCTCACTTGTAAATATTGATTTAAAGATGCAACGACTTTAGAAGGTAATAACTGATTATTCCTATTTTCAGAAGAATGGTTACAGTGTTGGAGCACTGAAGTAACTTACATGATAGTCATGTTTTGGGTCTCTGTGATTTGACTGAAGTAATGTTAGTTGAAGTTCTGGTACTCAATCTTTCCAGCAAAATCCCTTCCTTCAACAGAGATTTTAATGATTTTTTTAAAATGGTACGAAAAGATGAGAAGTCTTCATAAATTCAAGCTGTTTATTGTAGGTGGGAGAATTAGATTCATGTAAGACAATTTGTCAGGTTAATTTGGCTCTAAGAGTAAATAGACCTAACCAGGCATGAGGAGAGGCAAATGAGATCCATGCTAAACAAAAACAAAAAAACAAAAAAGCAAATTTGGTAAAGAAATTCCAAACAAACAAAACCCAGACGACCAGTTCTTGAATGTGAAAAAGACTTCAATAGGGAATACACCCTGAGAAAGGAGGAGAAAGATGCTTCATATTTAAGCGAGGGGGCATTTGAAAACTTATTTGCTTTTTCCCACCAGTGCATAGAGAACAGAGCAGTAGAGTTTAATACAGAAAGAAGAATAAAGCTGACTCCTATGCCGTCTACCGAAGACATTATTAGAAGCAGCCTCAGATGACTACTTGGAGTATTTTTCAGGTCTTTTAGATCTTCCCAGAAAATTACTTGTCTTCCTAACTCACTGAAGTCAAGTTTACCATCCTAATGTTCTTTTTAAAGAACCCCGGGACCAACAGGGACATTCCAGAAAGATGGAAAAATGTAAAATTTTGAATTAGCTTGATCATGTGCAATTGCCTCAATCTAGATTCACATTTATACGTTAACAAAGTAGAAATGTTGTAATATGCACAAATGCAAAGTAAAACATTTAAGATCAAGGACCACTGAAGATTTTAGAGTGAGGAAAGCTGCAACACTGAGAAAACTCTAGAAATTATTAAGGTAAGTAAGTGAAAGAAAACTACAATACAGGGCTGTGTCTAAAAGGGTTCATATCATTCCTATATATTTAAAGGGAGTAGGACTGAGAAGCAATTATCCATCTGTCCACACACTGGTAAAATCAAGAGCAGAATACTCCACACAATCTGACAGTCAGATTTAAAATTGGTATTTTGTAGTTAATACCAGTGAATAATATCCCCCTACTATAGTTATTTAAAGTGACAGAAAAACTGTTTATCATTGAAAGAGGTCAATTTGAGGGATGATGCTTACAGAACTTGTCCATCAGGATGTTAATCCATATTTTGTAAGTAATTATTAAATAATAGTATATTTCTGTGCATCTAGTATTCTCCAGAATGAAAATGCATCTCTTTTATTTTAGTTGACTAATTTCAACTTTTCAAATTATGATAGGAATCTTTGTTCATATCCACTAATAAAGAGATTATGCTACTTAAAATTCTTTCTCTTTTAGGTAAGTTTTTCTCCTTCTGTGTCTTTGGCTATGAAGGCAATGCACTGGTTTCTTTGGAGACTTGCTTTTCCATTGTCATAGATGAGATATGAAAATGCTCCAGATGATTTCTTGTTTAGCTATTTGCTGGAGAGTGAACTTTCTTTTTGTTTTGTAGTTTAAAAAAGAAATGAACAAAAATCTAGGTGGCTGTACACATTGAATATGAAATAAAAAGAACAATCAATAACAAATGTAAAAGATTAGATTAAAGCAGTGGAAAAAACCTGCATACAGAAGAATATGATGTTTTCATAGAAAACATTTGCTACCTCTTGAAGGGACCTTATAGATGTGATAACTGCTTTGTTACTTTTTTTGAAAACTTATAAACAAAGTTTTATACAGCCAAATAAATTTTAGTAAAAAGATGGATCCACCTGACAATTCAAATGGTAAAGAAAACTCTAATAAAACTGAAAGAGACTTTCTGCAAAGGTATTTTACATGAGAAATTATTGAATAATGTGGTTGAAATTAAAATTATAGGAAAACATAAAACATGCAGATTTTAACTAACAGTACAAATACATTACCATGTAAATGTGTTCTATCATTGGGGTTTTTAAATTATTGTGTAGTAAATATTCCTTGTCTTTGAGACAAATCCCATCAGAGTCTATTTCCAGTTACTTCAAAGGATTCAGGCTGAACTGCAAGCCTCTGGCCTGCGTCAGATCAACAATGACAAAGGAGAAACTTATTGTAGGCAGATGACTTATTAATAGTCAAGAAACAGATGAGAGCGTTATCTTTGAACAATGGAATCTGCTTAAAGACTAGAAAGCATGGATATCCAGTGTTCTCAAAAGCAGCAACAATATGTACAGCTGTAGAAAATAATTTACTCTCCAGGTTTTGAGAATGGCAGCTGTTTTTAATGGAATCACTCACATTTAAATAATTTACTGTGGTATTCTGGTCACTTTTGTAGCAGAATAGAAATAACATGCATATTCACATATAGATGTCCTAAATTGCTTCTATGTCTCCTGTCTGCTACGGAAAACCTATAGAAAAGAATTCTTTTTCCAAATTCTTATTACAGTACAGATTTATTTTCAGTTCACAAACTCATTATTTCTTCTGTGAAAGAGAAAACAAGTCTTTTTTTTTTTTTTTTTGAAACAAAACTTACAATGCCTCAAGGTTACAGTCATATCACTGTTCTTGCAGTTGTGTTTATATGAAGCAACACTGTTGCAGTTGCTGTCGTGTTGAAAATAGATCTATTTTTTCTTATGATATATGTCTGCAAAAATGTCAACTATTTGACTCTCCTACTGTATTAGAAGTTATCATAGAGCCAAATTCCAAAGGCTCCAGCTTCTTGTTACTGTCCAGTCTAATTTATCAAGCACATTGAAATGACAAGTGCAAGACAGAAAGTTCTTGTTGCCCTTGGGCTGATGAAAAATGGTCTGGTCACCTAAAAATCAGAATAAGGTTTGTAGCTGGATATTGCAGTTACATTTGATGGTATTTTTCTTTTTAAATCAGTGAATTGTTTTGCATTTAGTTTAGTCCATAAGCAGAAAAACAGTTTTAGGCTGGAAAATGAAGGAAGGTCCTAGCATACTCTGAATGAAGATATGTGTGTTCAATTCAGCACATTGTATGTATCACAGACACAAATATTTTTGGTTGGAAAACTCCACAAAAACCATTTTATTCTTGTTGGCATATCTTCAGGTCTCTGAGCAATTACTGACTAATTCCTTGAAGGTGGGCCAGGGGGATACAGAAACAGGTTTATTTGGTTAACCACAGGAGTAAATGAGTATAATAATTGCCAGGTTGAGCCAGGGCCTTTGTTGCCTTTGATGTTGGGTAGAGCATGTGAGAAGAGGATAAAGCTAAAATAACTGAATGCTTTAAAGTAGGTTGTATACATTCTGAGCTGAAATAGAAAATGGATGGTTTTTAGCCCCTATGTTAATGAAGGGGCTGAGGTAGCACACCTCTTTATTTTTGAAGAAAAAAGCCTCCAACAGCAATTAAAAATGCACTAAATAAGACTGAGAGCATGATCAGGTAAGTGCTTGAGTGCCTAATAGGCTGATTTTAAAAGTTTATCTAAGACATGTAATAAAGTGTGTGACTCTCCTGCAGTGGACATTAAAATAGAGGGCATTTTTTGTGAACTTGTGTACAAAAAGTGCATTCCAGGTTTTAGAGATACAGGATTCTCCTTCTTTGTTTGAGGAAAATGTTGTCATGGAATTACAGAATAGTTTTGGTTGGAAGAGACTCTAAAAATCATTTAGTTCCAAACTTCCTGCCATGGGCAGGGACACTTTCTGCTAAACTAGGATGCTCCAGGCCCCATCCAACCTGGCCTTGCACATTTCCAAGGATGAGACAGCCTCAGCTTCTCTGGGTAGTGTGTTCCAGGGTGTCGCAGTCTGCATAATGAAGAATTTCTTCTTAATTTATAACCTAAATCTCTCTGCTTTCAGTTTAAAACTGTTGGCCCTCATCCTGTCCTCTCACTACACTCCTTGATAAAGAGTCCCTGATAAAAAGTTTTTGTGGCTTTTCCTATGTTAGGAGTTTCATTTTTCCCCTGGGTGAGACACCCAAGGGGCACAAAGAGCATTTGATGATTGGGTTGTCTTTTCTTCCTCTTCCCTTTGCCTTACTACGTAGCTGGATGTAAAAGTCAACATACTTAAATAAGTCAACAACCTCAAATAATGAAACTAGAAAAGTAATAGAGTAAGAAAGGTAGTGGGATGAGAAAAATTGCAGATTAATTCCCCTCTGGACTTTAAAAAGAATTAGGGACATAGCTGTGCTCTTACATAGTTTTCTTCCTGTTCTCTTCCCATGGTAGTAGAGTTTTTTGCTGTCTCTTGGTACTGACTGTTGGGGAAATTCTAAATCTGAGTGTACAGTGTTGAGTTTCACTAGGAGAGGTTTGGGTTTTATAACAGAAGCCCACGTACTTCCAAGTGATGTGTATTGCATATACATACAAATGAATTACAGTAGAAATAAAAATAATTCAAACAATTTTAAGTTGTCTGTAATTTGAAGCTCAAAATGGGTAAAATAAAACTGTGTGTCTCTTTGTAAAGAAAACACCCAGATGGGCTCACCATCTACACTCCATATGGCACTTAGTGTCTGCTCTGCATCCCACTGTGCTCACAGTGTAATCCATATGGACCTTACTTAATTGGTTTCCTGCTCCTGCAACATTGGCTGGCTATTCGTAGCTCTCCATCAAACCTACACTTATTGCTGAGAGAGCACATTATTATGTGATGATTTCCTAGACTGCTGGAAATGTGAAAACATTAATTTTTTGTGTGTGTTGATCTATGCTGTGGCTATGGCCATTAGTGGTGAGATAGATTGCACACATATAAAGCCAACATGCAGGAGTTCAGCCAATTTATGAGTGCTCACATGCACCCTCTAAAGACAGCTGGCGAGCATTTCTCTGTTCAAGCAGCATGCTCCTGGGTTGTGCAAGCCATGAAAAGGAGGTACAGGAACTTGCAGGAAGACCATGAGCAAGTAGCAAGTGGATTTTGGGGAGTTCCTCCAGGTCTGAACTGGATATAGAATTTAAGGGGAGCTCTGCAGTTTCTAGGGTGCCAACTGCATGTGCACTGATGAGAGACACAAAGGACAAAGGCAGTGCAAGTGTCACTCTGTCGAGGTTTTCAGTTTTCAAGGTGAATTAGCAGTGCTTGAACACTGCCAGCTGAATGCATGTAGTGCAACTCTAAAATGGGGTTTACACCTGAAGATCCCAGGTCATACAAATTCCAGATTTAATGCTCACTAGATATTTGCATAATAAAACACGTGAAGAGCTCATTAAGTTTTGACACAAATTGTAGGAGTTGATCTCAAAATTGTACCTTGCTAGTGTTAATAAGGAAGGGGTACAACTTGGTGTTGTTTTGAAAGCTACATTCGGTTCTGGTTGTCTTGATTCTAAAGAGATTAAGCAAGAGGATGCAATCTGTGTGATGAAAGATCATACGAACGTGACTGACAGACTATAAAGATAAAAAGGTGTAGAAAGTGATAGGGACAAGTTGGCCTAATGACTATATGGTAGATAGTCAAAAGGATGAAGAGAAGGAAAAGGGTTTTTTGACGTACCTTTTGTTATAGTGAACCACCCTAAAAGGCATTCTCTTGAATGTATTGCAAATATCCTGTGGAACTCTGTCATTAAGTATGTCTACAGCAAAGAAAGTTGTGGTATTCAGTAAAGAATCAGATAATCATACTGATGATGAAAACATTCAGAAATTTATTACATGTTAGATAAATTATCTATAACTAGAGATTTAAAATTTTTTTTAATGTGAAAGTATATTTTTTATCTTATAGAATTTTACCTAGCTGCTAGCCAGTAAGACTTAGGATTATGCTTGATATATATACACACACACACACATTTACATATCCATATATATATTTATCCACTCAAAAAAAAAACTCCAAGTGGTTTTGGCATCTTCCTTCAACTGTGCATAGTAAAAAGCATCATAAGAGAAGCCTTGGAACTTGTAACATTACTGAAAATTCATAAAATATAGGCATGTTGAAGGACAAAGGGGGAAATCAGCATCGTTTTTGGCAGTTGGTATCTCTTCTACGTGGTAATGCTTATATAAGGGAAAATACTTGTGATAAAATATAGCCTATTATGTCCTTTATTTTTATTGCAGTCATGACAGCTGATAAACTCAGACTGCTGATAGTGTCTGGTTCAGTGACAACTTGTAACAATTTCTCTTTCTTTCCCTGCCTTTTCCCTTTACCCTTTTCCCCAGCACTAAGAATAATTTAAACAAATTACCACTATAATCTACATCTCAGTTCCTCACTATATTTTCAGAGTTCATTTTTTTATACCTATAGATTTACAGATAGAGACGTGGCTTTTTTCAGGCACCAAATTTGCTTGTACTGCGTACACAGTTCTGTGTGCACCCTGGCAGCCAGTGTATAATCACCATTGCTGCTACATCACAGAATCACAGAACAGGTGAGGTTGGCACCTCTGGATCCTCTGATCGAAATGCCATCTCAAGGCAGGGACACCTTGTGCTGTTTGCTGAGGGTTGTGTCTGATCAGGCTTTGGATATTGCCGAGGAAGAAGACTCCACACCCTCTCTGAGCAACCTGTGGGGGGAAAAAATAAAGCTTTTTTTTGTGCTTAAACAGATTTTTTTCCTGTTTTAGTTTGTCTTCTTGTCTAGTCATTGGGTCCCATGAGGAAAAGTTTAGCTCCATTTTCTTCTCCCATTAGGTATTTATAAACATCAAAAATATCTCCTCTGGGTCATTTTTTCTTCAGTTTAAGTAGACCCAGCACTTTGAGTCTCTGTGTGACAGATGCTCCAGTCCCTTAATCATCTTTGATGTCCTTTGCTGGACCTATTCGAAGATATCCCTGTCTTCTATTGGAGAGACCAGTCCTAGGCACAGCACTCCAGATGCATCTCACTAGGCTGAGCAGCCATCCCTCTTCTGGCAATGTTCTTCCTAATGCACTCCGGGAGGTTTTTGGCATTCTGTGACACAAGAGTGCATGGACCTTGGTTGATTTTCGACTTGTCTAACAGGGCCCCAAGGTCCTTTTTGGCAAAGCAGTTTTCCAGCCAGTCTGCAGCCTGTACTGATACATAGGTTATTCCTACACCAGGGCAGGAATTTATTTTTCTGTTTGCTGTACTTCATGAGATTCCTGTCAGCCCATTCTTTCAGCCTCTTGAGATCCCTTTGAACATCAGCACCACTTTGCGGTTTATCAATTGTTTCTCAGTTTTTTTAATCATGTCCAATACTTGCTGTGTTCTGTCTTATTATCCAATTGATTATGAAGATGTTAAACAGTATTTGCCCTATTGTTGACTTTTGGGATACACTATGTGTATGTCTTGGACTGCTGCTGCCCTCCTGTGTTGTTTCTCCAGGAGATGCTGGGGTTATTCAAGTTTCCAATGAGTATCATGGCCTGAAAAAGTGAAATTATGTGAAGATTTCATCTGCATTTTCCTGATCAGGTGTCCTGCAGCAGACACACTTAGTTGTACCAACCACTTTTGCCAGACATCTAAACCTGACCCATAAGGTCTCAGCTCATCATTCATCAGATAGAAGTTCTCCATGTGTTCCTTCATCTATTCACTCTCATATAACGACTCTCTTTGTGCCATCCTGGCCTGTACTTAAATCTTCCTAAAGTGGGATGTGTCTCCATCCACTGCAGCACTTCAGTTGTGTGAATTCTTACCACACCTCTAAGATGATTTCACAGCCCTGCAGCTGCACACTGACCTCTATTTCCGTATTTGTTCCCCATATTTTTTGTGTTACTATACAGGCACTTCAGAGATGCTCCCAGCCATGCTCATTTCCCAGAAGTTACAAGTGTGTTCCCCATGATACTGTCTTGGCGCGCAAGTACTCCTTTATTTCTGTGTCTATGCTTTAAGTGAACCCCTTTCAACTTTTTTTTTTTTTTTTTCATGATGTGGATGTTCCAGTCCACACCACCCTGGGCCCCTTGCTTGCCAACCTAGTCCAGCATTTCCTCTCTTAATTACTGGCTATGGACTTTGTCCCGTTGTTCCTTCTTTAAAGCTCTTCCCACTTGCTTGCATAGCCTGATGACAAAGATGATTTTTTCCATTTTGAAAGGCGGGTCCTCTCTTTTTCCAGGAATTCTTAATCTTTGAGTATTCCCATGGTCACAAAGAGCACCCATGTTTTCACAACACCAGCTATGCAGCTGGCTGTTGACCCGCAGAATCAGTCAGTCCCCATCTAAATCAAGGAGATAAACTGAAACCTTGCAGTGTGCTTATCTTGTCCCTATTTGTTTACTGGGCAAGACAGACCTTCTGTCAGTGCACTCTTCCTGCTACCCAGCCTCAGCATGAGAGCCCAGGCATCCCTGCAGCCCCAGACCTGAAGAGATGCATCTGTCCTTGAGCTGAGACCCCAAATGTGTTGGGGGTCTCAGCTCCAGGGGGGTGGAGACTGAGCCCTGCAATGTGTCTCCACTGCTGCTGAGCAGCCCATATGCTGCTCTACCCAGAGCTTCTGCCCCCCTGCGTGCCCCTCTGCATAAACTCCTGCCTCTGTTATACAGCAACCCATCACCAGAGCAAATGAATTTCTTGTCTGAACTAGCAGGTACCTAGATGTTCTTTGTAATTCTGCAGTGGTTTTTCTTCTCCCTGCTTTATTATAGTGTCAGAATAATGCTTTGTGGCTTAACAGCAGGGAACTGTATTGTTTATTCAACAATAGATTAGGCCTGGAGAAGGAAAGGTGTGAGGGCAGGAATGGGCACACGTAATCTCAAATACCAGCAGTATGTCAGGCTTTTAATAACTTGATCAAAGCCAGAGGTGTGTATTAACCTGTTCCCTACTAAGGAAGATATGACCTGGGCAGAGAATAATTGAAAAGGGGTTAGCAAAAACCAAATAATATCTCTAGGGTTTTTGTTGGTTTTTTCCTCACTTTGTTTTTTCTTAGGCTATAAAGACTTACATTTTAGTGTCAAGGTTTTTTTCCTTTACTGTAATTTGAGATGCAAAGGCTTCATTTACAAGTGGAGAAATAGTCTTTAAAATGTCATTTTGCTGCAGGCATCAAGAAGTATTTATACACACTGATTAGCAGCCACTGCCTTTTTAATGAGAAATGGGATGTCGTTTTTCATTGTAGCAGATCCTGCTGTCATTGTTCTGTACTGTATTTTTAGCAACTCCATAATAAATAACTGAATGCAACAAAGTGAATAGCTGGATTGCTCTCAAATGAAGAAATTTTAAAAAACCTTCACCAAAGCTCCAAAATGGTTATCCCTAAGGAATAGAGAGCTACTTTATTTTTTTTTTTTTTTGTAAATATATTCTCTTTTAGTAACATAAAGTAAAAGTATATTAACACTTTATTAGATTCTAATTAATGATTTTAAATGTTAAAATTGCATTAAAAAGGAAAAAAAAAAGTAGATCTATTCATGTCATGCTGGTAGGGAGGCAGAATTCCATGAATGTGGAATCATTTTACATGTTATGCAGTCCCGAGTGCCACCAGAAGCAATGAATGAAGCCTGAAGTCTCAGAGTAATTTTTTTTCCTCCCAGACACATCTAGGCTCCTTTATTCCAGTTAACACATCATGGCTCCAGCTATCTTTGAAGTACATGTGGAATTAGACACTGATGTTAATAGAAGCACCTCTGGACCCTGAGTAACTGAAATAGTCTGGAAAACTACAGTCCTCCCTGTGAATATTGCCTAAAAGTAAATGACTTGGACAACGTTTCTGTACAGTGGACACAAAACTGACTTTGCAGTAAAATGAGATGATGGTGGCAAGTGTAGTCTAGCCACATCTGGTGCACCACAGCTCTTACTGTTAGAATTTCTCACAGGTCAAATATCTGTGCTCCTTCCTGTGTTTTCCTGAGCACCAGGGCCTGATGGTGACCCTTGTAAAGTAAGAAAGGACTGGTTTTAGGGATTTTATGACCTTTGAATTTTTTGTGATTTCTTGCCCCCACCCTGATTTACACAGCAATGAGGTTTTGAACCAATTACTTCATCATTAAAAGAGAAACTTCAGAGAACAAGAAATATACATATTACTGAAGCCTGTAAGTCTGGTGTTCATGACAAATACTGCAAATTTATGAGGAACTGCCTTTGTATTTTTATAAGTTTGCTTTATAAGTGAAGGGAATATGTCATTGTTTAAATTATACAATATTATTGTTCCTTTATCTTCTTCACTGCAAAAACCTCTATATAGTATGAATGTTAACAGGTCACGATTCTGATGAACACCACGGTTAGACACATCATTTTGCATATTGCAACTCAGTGGGCTGAAAGTTTGGGTCAAATACCACTCTGAAGTGGAATTTTTGTTTTAACATCAGCTCTAATCACTGATTTTCAGACTTTCAAAAAAGGGTCTAAGTGGATGTAGAATCATTATTCTTGCTGCATAGATGTTTTGGCAAATGAGAATTTAATTACTTACCTAATTTTACAGCAGCAAATATCATGGATACATGTTTCTTTGATATATATTTGTTGATGTGGGTAAGCTTCAGAATTTTCATGTTTTCTGCATATATTAAGTGCATGTAATGTAACCATACAAGGTTCATGAAGATGAAAAGGGGAAAATGAAGCAAATGCTTTAAGCACTTTCAGGGAGTGTTGTAAAAATATGTAAGGTAGTTCAGCCAGTTGACTGATACCATTAGTTACTATTAAAAGAGATGAGCCAGAGCTGCAGTAAATGCAGGAACCTTGTGCTCGGAAACAAGAAACTATTCCTCAAAACAGAATGTTCCTTAGCTTTAGTGCCATCATGACAGAACTTCAGTTGTGCCATTATGGAATATTTGCATTTTCAAGTTAAGGATATCAACCTAGAAAATGTAAAGTGGGAAGAATCAATAATATTGCGTAGAAATCATGATGTTTTCCAACCTAGTAACCAGTCTAGAGATTTCCTTTTTTGAAAGGAAGCTACTACAGTGGGGGAGGAGATTTTTTTTCTGTGGGCTCTTCATTATTCAAAGTTAGTAGGAGGTAGTGCTGGCTTTTCCTCACAGCTGTTGAGAGCATTGGACAGGAACACAGAAGTCATTTTTGCTGCAGGTCCTTTCCTGAGACATTTGAGAACTGGGCAGAGAGAAAGAAGCCCTCTATGTATAGAAGGCCTCACCCAACCAAACCATAGCAGTCATGATACCAACAGGTGGCCCTATGTTTGACAAGTGTGATGGAAGTGTGGCCTGCCCTCGGGCACCATACAGTGGGCATTCTCTGTGATGTTAAGAGAGTTTTCATAGAGCAATAAAATGTAATTAAGCAACACAGAGTTTGAAATTAATTTGGCAACAACTCAGACGTTTCTCAATAGTTTGTGTTGTTCATTAGTATGAAAAACTGCAGCCTTTACCACATTTACATTCATCTGAGGAGTATGTAATGAGGGAAAGTAGCAAGAAAACATATAAAATCTGTCTGTATAGAAATGCAATAGCAGTTAAGAAATATAATAAAATGAACACAACCACCTAGAATTAAATGCTAATTAGAATGATGTATTGTGCTCATGCACACAGTTTGATCTAAGCTCTTGATTACTGGTGAGCACAGACTGTACAGCAACAGGCAGATAAATTTGCTAGATTCATCTGTCTGCCAAAGTGGTCCTATTCAAAATGCTTTTCTCTAAGATGTTAAACTGATTATCTGAACCAAACATTTTACTTATTTTTCATCACAAAAATACATGATTTCTTTATTGAGCATGGAGATCCCTTATCCTTCTCACTGGCAATAATAACCCTGTGAAAAAAGTATTATTTTAACTTTCTGTACAGGAACAGAGTCTGGAAGAAATTAGCCATTGGATCATTGATTGCAGAGTTTCACAGCTGTAGGCAAGCATTAAATACAGTGGTTTCCAATCCCTTCTAGCAAGGTAATACAGCTGCTGACTCTTCATCACAAAACTGGAAAAAAGATTTCATTTAGATTTGGGTTGTTTTTTTCTCTTCATCATACAGACAAAATCAAAATATTTTGTTGTCATCGCTTCTGAAAAGCTTGGTTCACTTGTTGTATTGTGGAACTAATCACAGACTACCTTACCCTTACTGACTTCAGAGGTATTATTTGGAATTATGGTAGTATTGCATGGTGCAGTAGTTCAGACCATCACTGATATACCTTTAGAATATTTTTGTCTGCAGTTCAAGAAATATGCAATGTAATATCGTGTTTCACAGGGATTTTGCAATAGCATGTAGCACTTAGAGTTCCACTTACAATTCTGCAATGAAAAAAAGAGAGAAAAATGGGCTAGAAACCTTAAAAGAATCTGTCTTTAATTAGTAATATTTAAATTTTTTTTAATTTTCCTGTATCATCTGCCACCCTTAAGCATAGATGACTCCATTAAAGTGTTTTTCTCCTTCTAGAAGGAGCCTTCAATCTATTTTATTTGACAGCTAACTAAAGTGTACCGTTTTCCTTTCTTCACTTTCATGGCCTATTAATTTCCCTTATAAGGCCAATCAATTTTGTTACCATTAACCAAAGCTACCACATTAGACAAAGAGGTAGAAGCTGTTTCCAAGCTATATCTCTATGAACTCTGCTACTAAAATGGTCTTCCTCAACACTGGTTAGGGCCAGAACATTGTGAACTTGGAGACTTCACCTAAAACAAAGCAAAATTTAATGATTTTGCCCACAAAATATACAGTGTGAGCATTCAAAGGTAACTGGCAGCTTTTAGACAATGGCTGTCAGGTTCATGAACCTTGCATGAAGTGGAGTGCTCCCCAGGGCCAAACTGGTTCTAAGGACTGTCTATTGCACCAAGGCTGCTGTAACTTTGTCAGCAGTGCCCAGTATTCTGTTTCAGGATTGAGACATTTGCACAATGCAAGGAACTGTGCTGTATGCCAGTCTCCATCAGAAGACTGGAATGTGGGGATACCCAGAAAAAAGGGTGTAAGCTTCATTGCACTGGGAGCAGGGGAAGCTCCTCAAAAGTAGGACAAAGGCTGAATTTTTTATTAGTATTCAAAATCACAGAAGGATTTGGAAAGAAAGAAAAAGAGATTGATTTAGGACCACAGGAAATGTAGTCTTAAGGGTCAGTCATAACTGGGAGGTAGTTACAGAGGTGTAAGCAATGCTATGATTTAAGAAATGAATATGAGCTCTTTTCTGGAGAGGTGTGGCAGAGATGCCCTCCCCCTCCTGGGTGATAACGTTTGTAGAGAAAGGGGTGGGATACAGAGACAAGGTTTCTATGCAGGACACAAAACTTATAATTTTCTAGGAAAACATTTTGTTGTTTTAGTGAAAAATCTGTGTGTCAGTAATTTCCATGTCATGTATGTAACAGGCTTAGGTGGACCTGAAATGAGGAGAGGAGTCAGGACTTGGATTTGCCTGGCAGTTAATGCAGTGATGTCCATGGTATTTACTTGGTAGGTGAGAGAATCACACTTGGAATTGTCATCCTTTGCTCACAATAGCAGCTTAAATCTCTTACATCTGTTTCAAGTAAATACTTCTATTAGTTGACAGGTCACGACTGAGTAAAATTCACTTGTTCATCACTGCTGGAGATTTTTTTGCATTTGGTAATTCAATACATGATAAAGCCCTGAACTTTCAGCTTCCCCAAATCAGGTGGAGCAACTGCAATCTTATTAACCCTCTCTTCTGATTCTTCTTCCCATTTTCCCTCACTTCTCTTTTGAAAGTTTCATTTCATGGAGAGAGAAAGTAATTTTAAATCACAAAAATTCTTTCCTAGCTTGCCCTGGTAGGTGTGAGGTTTTGGGTTCTTTTTGTGTTTTGTTTTTTTTTTTCTCCCCTTAGATTTATGTATCTCTTGGGTTGTGCAAAGTAAGATAGATCTTTGAATGTCTGTCCAAAATATATACCCAGAAATTCTATGGTCCAGGAATTGCATGGCAAAATGGATGGATACGTCAATGGAATTTTCTCAAATTAATAAAAGTTTACAAATTTACTGATCTAGAACTGACATTTGAATAAAATGGTTTAATACCTAACAGGTAATTTTTGACAGACAAATCTCTCTGGCTTTAGAAATGTCAAGGGTTAGAATTAGAAATGCTGGTTTCTTTCAGGTAAGAGAACAATTTCTACTGGTACTGAGGTAATAGATACATAGAAATCAAGTCTAGAGCATATAGAAAATGGTTACATTTGGAGGATTTCAAGCTTGACTGAGGTATAATAAGAGTTTTGATCATGAGGTTTTTTTACAAGGTCTAATTTCCCCTTGACCCAGCAAGGAACCCACCTTTGTTTGCTCAATTTTGCGATAAAAATTCATGGAAAGTCCTTTTGTTCACATAAATATTTAGACAAGAGCTTCTGTGTGTGTGAATAAGGCTACTGGACCGTGTGTGATTTTTATTTTTTGTTGCAAACAAGGGTATTCATGCTGAAAGTTCTTAACTAGCTCCCCAGTACAAAAAGGCTTTGTGTATCTATGAGTTATGGGTTAGCAATCAGAGGGAGACAAAAAGTGTTTTAAAACATGAGAAATAAATAAGCTTTGGTATGAATTAATGTGAACATAAAAATTTGAATTACAGGATCATATTAGAAATAGAAAAAAATAGTCACTGAAAGAACAGGCCTGTGCTCCTGGGACGAAAACAACTATTCTGAGACATTTGGCTCATCAACCTCACCTCAGTCCCTGGGAAGGCGATTGGAAATCCAGTTCTGCAAGCCATTTCTAGATGCACCAAGGACAAGAAAACAGGACTAGTCATCATGGACCCACCAAGGGAAGTCATGTTTGACCAATTTGAAAATATTTGCAATAAAATGGTTGGCTTGCCAGATGAGGGGGCAGTAGCAGATGTCATTTCCTAGATTTCAGTAATTATTTCGACGTTGTTTCCTTTAAGATTCTCATACAGAAGCTGTTGGAGCATGGGCTGGATGAGCAAGCAGAGGTGGATTGAAAACTGGCTGAATAGCTTGGACTAGGGAATGTCAATCAGTGGTACAAAGTCTGGTTGGAGGCCAGTAATCAGCAGTGAACCCCAGGGATCTGTAGTTGCTCCAGTCCCATACAACACCCTCACTAATGGTTGGGATGATGGGGCAGAGTGCTCTCCCAGCAGGTCTGCTGGTGGCACTGGCCTGAGAGGTGTGGCTGATATGCAGGAGGGTTGTGCTGCCGTCCAGAGGGACCTTGACAGGCTGGAGAAAGGGAGAAAAGAAAAAGTATTTGCTTGCATTTACATTAATCTTCAACTAGGATGCCTGTGGGATCTGCACTCAAAGTGGGGTTTTGAACTTCACTATCACAGCTAATGCAGCAATAGTGATAACAATTAAAATATGCATTTTAGTAGTTAGCAGCATCACGGTACTCTGAAGTATCACCCTTTATGCCCAGGTTTTAGGCAGATCTACAGTAATTTCTAACCATATCATGGTTTCTAACAAAAATATAATGAACACAGATGAAAGTGATTTTTTCACTGCTGTTCTCAGTTCAGCTGTCCTTTCCATACTGACTGTCACCTTGCAACATATTACTGGCTGTATGAATCGGTAGACCTGTTCTGCAAGGTTGGTATATGCCATTTCCATTTATTAACTGAACTGCAAATTTTTACTTAGAAATTTAAAATTATAAATTTCTGAAGCTATAAAATGTGTGATAAAGTACTCAAGATGAGGGTTTTAGAAGAAGCATGTTGGAATCTCTTGCATACTTGTTGTCACAATCAAGATATTCTCATGTTGTTTCAATTTGTCCATGTTGCAAAATGAATTATGGATAAATTTACAATTCCTAGAGATGTTTCTCATATATTGAGGTTAAGCAAATGTTATGATCATGTGGAACACATGAACACATTTCCAGAGGCTTTGAAGCTCCTTGTAGTTTACATAATTTGCGTGACTCATGATAAAAAATAATGCAAATGAATATTTCTTTGGAAAACTTGCACTTTTTTACAGCTGAAGTCAAAGTTTGATGGAAATTTGGTAGGGATTAATAAGAGTCAGCAGAAAGAATACAGTCAGCTGGGGCAGCCAGACAAAGCACCCTGGCTGTTCAACAGGCAGGGCAAGAAAATCTGATCCAGTGTCATGCCTGCCTGTCTGGAATCAGGAGCAGTTATGTAATGTCCTGGTAGTCAACAGCAGCTAAAGCACAGCTGAAGCAGTAATTCTTAAGGAGCAGAAAGAGGAAAATAATCAGATTCAAAAAGTCAAGACCTTATTTACCTAAAAAATGAGTTCTCCAATGTAGTTGATAAGACTACACGATAAATGCACTAATGTAGAGAAAAACAATGTGACATAAAGTGTCTCAAAGAAGATGCAACAAAACTGCAAGGGAACACACACTGTTGCCTGTCTCTTTGCTTGTAAATCGTGAAATCTTCATTCCTTAAAGCTTCACACAGGTGGACTAGATATTTGTTACTTATGTGTCTGAGTTCCTGATTATGTGGTTCAGTTACTAGAAAGGTCAGTGCATATTCCTTTTGTCAAACACTACTACAGCTCCACTAAATGCTTTAGAAATGCTCAACAAACCTTTCCTGAATTCCATCAGTACTCCTGTGAAACACCCCTGTTTCAGCTCCTTTTCAGCCTTTGCTACTGTTTCTTTGGGGGTCACTGTAGAATTGGGTAGGGGCTGTCTGCAAATTCTACCTCTCTATCTGCTCGTTGCTAAAAATTGATTTTCACCTACTTTTTGTTTTCCTCAAAACCTGACCTTCAGGATTTTGTACTTCACAGAAATGAGGAGCAATGTTTTTGATAGCTGTAGTCTTTTAAAGTTCATGATTTATCTATGTAGAAGTGAACCAGAGCTCCACTTTATAATGGATTTTATACTTTTGAATCCCTGTTATACCATGCATTTTTTTATGTCTTTATCAGTTTTGCTTGCTGCATGTTACAATTTGTTCTACTCTCTGCTGCAGTTCTGCTAAACTGAGAATTTGCTCTCTCCTACTAAACACAATTCCATCAGTGATGTACTGTGCTGTAAAGGCAATGCCCTTAGGTTCAGCAGAACTAAATCCTTCCAACCTCTGTAGCCTTTTGCATTATCTCTTAACCATCTCAATTCTTTTTCATCAAACTCTTCAATCACAGATACCTGTGATGTTAAGTGTTGAAATAGACTCTCCTGATTAAGAAGCTTAAGCAGTCTGCATTCGACTTTTCTTTTGTTCATTAAGCTGTGAACCACCACCAGAGAAAAATATTCTGGAGTTTCAGGTCCTGTAAGTACAGATTTAATGTACATTTATGACATGTTACACTATTCTTCTTAACTGTGTTGCAAATATGCTCTAAGATTTTCATGTTTGATTATGCACAGAATTGAATGGAATCCACAGAGTCATAGAACCTTTGAGGCTGGAAGAGGCCTTTAAGATCATCCAGTCCAACCTACCACCCACTAACACTGTTATCTCCTGTACCACTGAACCACATCTCCCAGCACCAGATCCACACACCTCTTAAACATGTCAAGGGATGGTGGCTCCACCACCTCTCTGGGCAACCTATTCCAATGCCTGACCACTCTAAGCAGTGAAAATTTTTTACTAATGTCTAATCTGAATCTCCCCTGGCTCACCTGAAGGCCATTTCCTCTGTTTCTCACTGCAGCCATGGTAGCAGAGACTGGCCCTCTCCTCAGCACAATCTGAGGTGATTGCAGAGAGCAATAAGGTCCCCCCCTGAGCTTCCTTTTCTCCAGGCTAAACAACTCCATCTCCCTCAGCCTCTCCTCATAGCACGTATTTTCTACACTCTTCACGAGCTTTGCTCCCCTTCTCAGGACATGCTCCAGCACACCAAAGACCTTTTGGAAGTTAGGGGCCCAGAACTGAATGCAGTACCTGATGTAAACTCAAGTATTATTAGTAATAAAAATAAATCAAACTGTTTTATAAAGTATCTGTAAATATGCTCCAATTTTCTAATTACATATCACAGCTTCAGGAGCTCTCTTTGTCTTTTGAATTTAACCTGCTTGTAAATCCTTAGCATATATATGGGCTTAGCAATTAAAACCAGTGTAACCAGGTTAATTGTCACTTTTGCTTTTCAGTTCAAGATTATTTCATTCTTCAGGAAGAACTATTTTTTCTCTTGAAGCTATTTTGGTGGGGACTTTAGTGACTTTGTTTATTCAATGAAAAGCTCACAGCTACATTTTCCCATCTAATATTCAATTTGATATCAATAGTAAATCTATAATTCAGAAGGGTTCCCTCAGTGTGTAGGGCAAGATGTCAGCCCTCTTTCATCCCTGCATTCAGCATTTGAAGATTAAGGTGTTCTCTAGAAGTCCCTTTCAGTTTGATTTTTTTTTTTTACAACTTTTTCTTTTAATGCAGAGCACTGATATGCTGATATTTAATGTGTTTAAATTGAAAATTATTGTAAAATGGTTATGCTCATGGTATCTAAACATGGATATTGGATGCTTGGATCTGTGCATGTTTTTACAATTAATGCACTTCCTGTCCATCAAAGCTTCTTGTGGTTATATAATTTTTCTAACTTATTATTGTCTTCCTATTTTCTAATTTCTCCTTGTGATAATCTGTTTGTCCAGGGTAAACGCATCTCACTTTTCTTCTAACATCTTTTTGACATGTCCTTATTGCTTCTCCTGATTTAGGTTTCTATCTTGTAGCTGTCATTCCAGTAGCTTTATATCTTTGATTCCAGTCACTATTTGATCTCTTCTAATGGAATCAGTCAGTATGCCATAATTACATGGCAAACTTGTTAAGTGACTGTCAGTCAATGTTTCCTCAAATTTAGAGAAATGAAAGAAATTCTGTTCTTTGAGAGGTACTTGTGATGACAATGATGTCCTTCAAAAGTTTCCCTTTTCTTAGGAGCACAGTATTTCTCCTGCACATTTTCAGAGACAGGTTTTTCATGCTGTGTTAGTACCAAGCTAACAAGTAAATGGAGAATTTCAGGTACTGCTATATTTGAAAAATAGCAGCACCTTTTTGTGATTGCTTTTGAGTCCAGTTGGTCATGCATAGTTTCAAAAGCCTGAATAAATCTTCCCTTATTCGAAGCATTGCCAAAGACGATCAGCTTCTTCTCACTCTCGATAGTATTCTTCTCTCTGTCTTAATTTCTTTGAAAACTTACTTTTTCAAGAGCTAATTTTGGTGTAATGCAACAGCTGTAGAATGTCTGCTTGTAGAGAAGCCACTGAGAAGTTAGAAACATTGCTTCTGTGTGACCTAAATTTCTTTGATTATGTAAAAAATAACCAACACACAGCAACACTTAAAAAAAACTGTTGGGAAGGTAATGTAACTGACTTCCTGCCATTTGGAGTGTTAAGTGTTGAACTGTCTTTCTAATCAGACTTCTTGTGACACAGGTGTTTTCAATTTTTTTAAATTTAATTTCTTTTTCCACTCTGCCTTGCCCCTTTGTCTTTTGTCCTCTATGTTCCAAGACCACACTCTTTCTCGGGAGCAGGTTTATGTCTTTATATACCAAAATTACAAGGTTGTTCACTGCACTGTCTGACAGTGATGTTCAGCAAAACCCAAAACCATAGTCAGGGCCCACCCTGAAGCCAGAGCCATGATTGCCTGCAAGAAGATAACACTTCAAGGTCACACTGGGCTAAGGTGCACAACCAGCTAAGGCTGCAAGGGAAAGTATTTGTGGAGGGAAACTTGTAGCCCTCGTTTGAGATGGTGTGGTGTGCTGTGTTGTCTTGGTCCCTGTTTTTTAATGCAGATATTTAGGGAACACTGTACAGTCAAAATGAAGTACTTGAGAAAAAGCTATTAAATTAATAAATAATGGTAGGATTAGTGTTGTATAGGAGTGGATATTGCAGTTCAGTTTGCTGTTTTGGCTCTACTGTGAGGAATTGTATAAGATCACATTAAGGATGACCACAGGACATGTGGAATTGCTGACCTGAAGTGAAAATAATCATGACCACGTGACAGGGTTTGAAAACTGCTAACAAAATATCAAAAAAAGTAATTAGTTAGGCTGCCAGTGTCTTCTTTCACCTTCCCCTGAAACCCTCAGAGATCCTCGTGTCTAACCCTTCATCTGTGAGGTTGGGAATTTCAGCCTGCTGCGATGCTATTTTTAAGAGTTCGTGGAGAGATGAATAATCTACTTTTGTCTTCTGAATTAATCAATCTCAGAAACTCTGAATGGAGCTACATCCCAGTGATATCTATAGGCAACAACCAAAGTCATGATGAACATGTCTGAATAAAGTTTGGAAGCTGGCAAGATTATCTAGAGGGGATAAAAAATTGAAGCATGGAAATACATTCATTGTAGGAAAGGATAGATTGACCTTGCCACAGAAAGCCTACAATGTTGTATGTTTTACTGAAAATACTGCTCAGTCATGTTCAGAGAGAGAACAGTTCATTAAGTGAGAAGATATTACCAGCATTGCCTACAACAGGGAAACAGGGAAGTCACCAGCTTGCCACCAGCTGAAATTTCATTGGCTCTTGCATCCTGCTCAGCATTCCACAGTGGACCAACAGTAGTCTGGTACAGAGCTTTCCTGGGAGGATCTGTGCAAGCAAAGCCTGCTATGACCCTGTGACTGTAGGCTGCCCATAGGCACTATGATGAGGAACTTGAACAGTCTATACTGGGCTTGTCCTTCTCACATAAATTTTTGTAGCTACTGTTGAGCTGATTAAAGGGCTTGATGAACCTTTTGGTATGGCTCAGTACAGTTCTTTTTTTGTTTTGTATAGGTGTTAAGGAAAAGAGGAGATACGGGTATCAAGTTGACCCCTGAAAATTTTAAGTTACTTTCATATTACTTTTCCCATTTTTAATAGGAGATCTCAGTGCATAACTCATGAAATATCTTGGGTATGTTGTGTGATGTGAGTGTGCCTTCCCTCTGATGCACCAAATTGCACAGCTGTCATTTGTTCTGTCTGTTCATCTTATAATTTAATAATTTTTCTTAATGAACTTCTAACCCCGGGATTAAATTATTGAAGAAGAGAGGTATTTGAATGAAATGAACCAACATCCATGATGGTTACAGGTACTAAAAGCATCCTTAGGCACCAAGTCCTCTTGCAGACCCACTACAGTGTTGCACACCATGATTGCATGATGTATCTTCTCATCTCAGGTACTTATTACACATCTAGATGCAGATGGCAGCTCAAGATTGTTCTGTGGTTCTTTTTCTGTGAGGTCGTATGATATCTGGACAAATATGAAATTCTGAAACTATAAAAAATAACTTAGGGAGAGACAGGGAATTCATGAAATACAGAAAATGGTTCTTGGTTACCTTGGCAATTTAAGATCTTGACAAGCTGTTCTGTGAAAATAATAAGGAAAGTATCTAGGAAATTTAGTAAGCAGTTTATCTGAATACACCAACAGTGAAATACTCCATCACCCATCTGTTGGTTCCTCCATCTATTAATCTGGGGATTACTGTAGCATTTCCTTTGTCACAAAACATGCGTCACAGACTAGACTTCCTGCCGAGGGAGTCACTTGAAAATGGCAGCGCACACTGAGAGACATCAGAACAATTTACAGCTGGGCAGATGTTGAAACAGTGCTGGTATAATACAGCGTTTTTAAAAGGCATCATAGCTATTCATATGTGGATTTAGCCTTTACAACTACAACACTTATCCTGGAGTATACAAATGAATTGCTCTTAGGAACCCAAACATGTCTAACCATGCACTGTTCCTTGTGTGAACATTTGACTGGAGTGCTCTGGGTGTTAAATAATGATCTTAGACATATCAGTTATACCTCTTTCCTCTTCATAGGCAGAGTGTCTATTGCATTGGAATCTAAATGAAAATGACTCGTTGGATTTCCAAAGCAGCCCGTTTTTGCAATGAACATGTCAATGAAAAGCTGTATGAGGCCTCTTTTACCTCCTATTTCTAGGAAAAGAGTGAACTTTTCTGAATGACTCTCCAAGCTGCAATTTTGTGGGAAGATCATGACACCCATCTGCTAGGATACATCTTTAGGATACAAGGTGTGAGACCCTCACAAGGAACCAGCACTGGGCTGTTTATCTCATCTGCCTCAGTTCTGGACGTCCTTTTGCTCATGGCCTGCACCTGTAATCTTAAGTGTGTTAACTGTGGATTTGTCTCTTACATCTCTCCTGGGCAGTTCCAGGAATATTATGTGGATCCTCTTCAGTGTGTCTTTTGAATGGAGGAAGTGATATTGACCATGGATGTGTCCTCTTGTCTAACGGCAAGTCTGATAACATGGCCAAGTTTCCTCATATTTACTGTAAGCTTGGAGGGAATGCCTGTGTCTATTTAGTAGACTAAAAGACATTTGCAATTTGTTCAGTCATGGGAATGTGATTGTGCCTGATGTATGTTTCAGTTCAGCCAAGAATATAATGCACCATGGCATGTACACCAGCAAAATCTGAGACGCCTAGTGGTGTGCCTTGCAGCAAGCTTTCAGGAAAGTTCTTAAGCAGTAATTATTTTGTGAGTCATTCTCTGTAAGGAAAGAATTTTTGTATATAAATCAAACCCAAGTTTTTAAGGATTGTACTTTGCCTAAGAACTACTGATACCCCAAAGTAGATGAATATCCACCTTTATAGGTAGATATGCAGTAGCATCATTCTGAGTCCCTCTACAGTAAATGGTAGATGAAAAATAAGATATCTAACATCAGGAGTGTAGATTTTTGATCTCTGATATGCCATAAAGGAAGTGGAAGCTTGTAGGCTGTGTTTGTTACTGGGTATACAGCGCTGACTCCAATATGTGAGTGACTGCAAAGCTGGTTATATGGTTTTGCAGGAGATTCTGAGTTAAATCACCTGCCAGGATACACAAGTAAGGCTCTTGTGAGACACATCTCATATTTAGGGCTTGAAAGGGCAGAAATTGCAATGAACTCACCATCAAATGCAGCCTTTTGGTGCCTCTAGGAAATTCTGTGTGAGGCATTTACTGGCACCAGTAAATGGCGGAATTAAGTTTAGGATAATGAAGGATGTCAGTCAAGGGTTATAATATAGGACATATATTCATAATGTATGAATTGTTGCTTTGGAAATTGCCTGTGCTATGCACACTTAACTGCTTATTTGGCACATTGCTGTCTAAGTGAAGGCAGTGTAAATGCTGTTTGTTTTCAGAATTATGCTGCTTATTCCATTAACATGTAATGAAACAAAATTTAATTTCAGTGAAAGCATTTATTAAATTGTTAGTATATAAAATTAAAGAAATAATAAGACCTACAGAAAAGACTTTAGGAGGAAAGGCTCTAAAGTAGTATTTGGATAGTAAATATAAAAGAGCACAAGTATAAGATATATTGTGGGAAGCCTATCACCAAGACTGAAAGTATATTTATATGTGTGTGAACATTTCTGGAAAGTCTGAAGACATTTTCTTCTACTTGTGACAAGGCAAAGAACTTGTATTGCTTACTTATAGAATATGGTTTAATTAAAATTAAACTGAGAAATATGCTGGTGGCCTAACTTCAATTTTTTACACAAATTTAGTTGGACAATTAGACCACAGAAGATATTCGTGTCAACTACTTTCTTTTATCACTTACCTGGGAAAACCCTGACTGTTTCTATTCTAGATTTTGTATTTATCTATGTGTCTGGGACTAAGTATCTCTGCATAGTTTAGAGTTTGAACAGTTATACAATCAGGTGACAGCTAAGCTTCATTACAGTTCAGAGATGCAGTGCCTGGGCTGCTAAATTCTTCAGAGATTTTTTTGCCTTCATGAATTGTCAGAGTGGGCACTTTACCAAGCAACCAGAGCCAAGGTATCAGAGATTAGTTTAGAATAGCATTTGATTTTTTACCTTTTTTAAAACAAGAGTTAGGATCCATCTCAAGATAGTGAAAACATTAATTTTAATTTTTAGGTCTCTTCTGCTCAAAAGATGCTTCTGCTCCTGAGAATGCTGTAATCACTGAGCTGATACGAAATGCTTTAATTTTGCTGTTGAACTTGCAGCACTAGGCAGCAACAACAAGATTCTTAGAATGAAGAGAGTCTGGGGAAGACAAGATATCACCTGGGAGCAGGAAAGAAAATTTTCCTGTTCATATTTTATATTAATGCATTCTTCTGGTTTATTCAATTTGCTAGTGAGTTGGAAAGCATGTGTATGAGGCAGAGAGATAGGGGATGACATTTATGTATAGCACCCAGGATTGTCAGGGAATTTGAAAGTCAATCAATTCTGATACATTTTCCCCAAACAGATCTTTAGCAAAATTTTTTCCCCTTGAGCTCAAGCCACTTTTATATAGTTTTATAAACTGCAGAATATGAGAAGGACTACATTGGCTATCCCACTGGGAGTCTGAGAGTAGTGTTTTCGCAAAGGTAATAAAAATTTTTGTAACGAATGTTCATTTAGCATGAAATAGTCAAAGTTTAAAAAAAGTTGTTCAATGTAACTATTTCAATACACAGTAATCTAAAAAGTGTTTATTTTATCTAGTATTCTATTTTAGAAAGATGATATTCACGCCATAAATATCAAAATTACTGGACAGTTAACAGCATTTAAAGCTATCTGTATGTTAAATGATCAACTTCACTCAGGGGAACCAGATTAATTTTAATTGTAAAAGGCCAAATAATTCTAATGTGTTTAAAGTCAAGAATGACAGTAAAGATTCTAAATGTATGCTTAAATATATCTCTATCAACACCAAGCATTAACATTTAAATACTGATCTCATAATAGAATCACAGAGTATCCTGAGTTGGAAGGGACTTGCAACAATTTTCTAAGTCCAATTCCTGGCCCTGCACAGCATTTGTCCCCAAGAGTCACACCATGTCCCTGAGATTGTTGTCCAAAGGCTTCTTGAGCTCTGCCAGGCTTGGTGCTGTGACCACTGCCCTGGGGAGCTGTTCCAGTGCCAGCCACCCTCTGGGGGAAGAACCTTCTCCTGATATCCAACCCAAACCTCTCCTGACACAGCTTCAGGCCATTCCCTTGGGTCCTGTCACTGAACACCACAGAGAAGAGATCAGTGCCTGCCCCTCTGCTTCCCCTCATGACTTTATTAATCTACTGTAGCATGATAGTAGCTGTCAGCAAGTATTTGTCTATTACATGTGTAATTTTAAACTTTTAGAAGTACTAATAAATATGATAGCTACTCTTCATCCACTAAAATGGTAGAAGAAATGAAGACAGAAAAATAATAGAAGCTTCTGCTGAGATTACATGTCTGTAAAGCTCTGTATTCTGAATTACTACACAATGTGCCTAATTTATGTTTTTTGATCCCTTGATAATTAGAATCTGGATTCATGGTGTAATTATTAACCTCTGTAAGCAGTCAAGCAAGCAGGTCAGACACCTCCAAAGAGTAAATCACAGGGCTTGAAAGATTTCATCTTCCCTGTTGTGGCATACAGTGTTTGAATAGCACAGTGTGGGTAATCTCCCACACTTACTTTGCAGGAAGCAGGTGAGCTCCAGAATTAGTGAAGAGCACAGGCATCCCAGACCTGTCTGAAGAACTGGCAGAGCCCTCTGACCTCAGGGGATTCGGAATGCCAGCAGGCACTGAACACACAATTTCAGCACCTCCCTATCCATCCCCCAGCTGTGTGGTAGTTTAAAAACCTACATGTCATCCAGAATGTTTTGATTGTGTGGAGCTACATTCAGGGATGTAGGAAACTTCATTATCTAGAACAGAGGCAATGAGTATATTTAGATGACTGACTGGCCTGATAAGACTGTGCAGTAAGTGGCCTAAATTATTGCATTGAATTTGAGAACAAATACTTATAAGCCAAATACAAAAATTTTGTGTACCTTTTTTTTTTTTTTTT
>VXAC01004222.1:2291370-2375757 GCA_013399225.1 Rhipidura dahli
TTTTGGGGGGGGGAGCTTCTGAATGGGTTTGAGCAAAAAAGAAAGCTTTCCCAGTAAGATGATACCATTCAGAATGACAAAGAACCAGACCTGAAGTTTTAGGAGGGCTTTAAAAAACCTCTTGGCTTCGGAAATTATTTTTTAAAACTGTGAGCAATGAAATTAGAGTTTGCATGTAATACCCATAAACAACATCTAGTAAAAGAAGCGTGACTAAAGTCACATCTTGCATGGGAAACATGAAGAAAAACTGGCTCTATCAGTGGAGGGAAAACTGGGACTTGCATCTATACTAAGAAAAAGTATTGGAAAGGGGCTGGGGCAAAGGAGCTCTCAAGCAGAATAAAAAAGATGAATAAATGATGCACACAAGTCTTCAGTTGTAGACATGTGAAAAGGGATTTCCAGTAGATATCCTCTCATCTTTAGGCCTATCACCTTTTGCATCATCAGTATAGTTATCTTCAGACTGCTCCACTCCCTCTCACACATAGGTTGCTCTTTCTTTGGCATATGGCTTGTATAGCAGTGTAACAAGAGAGTCTTATGCAAATTTCTTTAAAGTTTATCTGCATCAGATATTACCTTTATCCATTACTGTTATTGGTGTCTATGTATTGATGGAAATTCAGTCTGTTCAAATTGTCTGGTATTTACAAAGCTGGAAGCTTAGCTGTAATATAGTTATGACACATGTCTTTAGAGTTACTAAGATGCATGTTTTTTAGGTATTTCATTAGTTTCCTAAACAAAATTATTTTCAATTTCTTGTAATATCAAGAAGATATGAGATATGTCAGAATCAGAGCAGTCTAGATTTATTATCTGGAAAGGCTATCTCAGTTTTACTCCTCGGTTATTCCAGCATCTTGCAGGAAAGCAAGAAGAATGTGCATAGTTTGAGCTTAGATGATGAATTTCAAAGATTATTTAATATTGGCAGTTAATTTTCCATTAATAGATTGGTGTCTGACTTGAGTGATTAGTTAACAAATGCAAACCCTTTCTCATTATTTAGACCTGAAATATGAGGAAGGAGAAAGGTTGCAAGGCAGAAAAGCAGTCAAAGGTATGTGTGGGACCAAAAGTTAATGCTAATCTAACTATCTAATACTTGGATGGCACTAGATGGTAGAAAAATGTCTCTGTCAGGGTGGCAGAAATCCCTCCCCAGCAGAGCTAATTTGATATCTTTGACAGTGTGATAGATAGCTGTGCAACAGACTGTGTCCTGGTTTGCCAGGAGATGATGTGAGCCTCTTTTAGCAGTTTGCACCCTGTTTCATGCCAGACATTGGCTGGAATGGTTCATTAGCTAGGGAGCCCTCCTGGTGTATTTCACTGCCTTACACATACAGCCAGTCTTTTTTCTCATGCAACAGATATGAGAAAATAGCTGCTCTGTTGATTTGTTTCAGATTTGTACACTAGTGTAGCAGCAGGCAGAAGTTCAAACTATAAAGCTGGGAAAAGATCCATAACTGGCAATTAGCAGTAATTGTGATAGCTATAACACATTCATATCACACTGGTTTCAAAATGCAGTTCTTTGGCACTTGAGTACGTTTAAGGAAAGCACAAATTATTTTTCTGCCGTTATCCCTTTTCAGTACTGTAACAGTATTTGGAAGATGTGAACAAACTACATTTACAGGGAGAACATTTCCCTGGAGAGCTGTCTCCCAGCTTCCCCTGTAGTTTTTTATTAGTGGAAAATGAGAAAAAGAAAAAAACTCATGGGCAGCATTCAGGAATTCTGGATTGCTGTGGATTCTTCCATGCCAGTGTAACTTCTTTTTCTTTCTTTTCCTTTTTTTTTTTTCTTGCTTTGACTTGAAGCTTCATGTTCCATGCTGCACCTATCCCTCCTTTATCACAGACTCAGCACTGGTGAGGCTGCACCCTGAACCCTGCATACAGTTCTGGGTGATATTGAGGTGCTGGAGTGTTTCCAGAGAAGGGCAAGGGAGCTGGTGAAGGGTCTGGAGCACAGATCTGAAGAGGAGTGGCTGAGGGAGCTGGGGGTGTTTAGCAGTTCTGGGTGATATTGAGGTGCTGGAGTGTTTCCAGAGAAGGGCAAGGGAGCTGGTGAAGGGTCTGGAGCACAGATCTGAAGAGGAGTGGCTGAGGGAGCTGGGGGTGTTTAGCCTGGAGAAAAGGAGGCTCAGGAGACCTTATTGCTCTCTACAACTGCTTGAAAGGTGGTTGTTGGCCTCTGCCCTCATAACAAATGACTGAATAAGAGGAAATGGCCTCAAGTTGCACTAAGGGGAGTTTACATGGGATATTGGGAAGAATTTTTTCACTGATAGGGTTGTCAAGCATTGAGACAGGCTGGACAGGGAGGTGATGGAGCCACAGTCTCTGAAAGTGTTTAATAAAGGTGTAGATGTGGTGCTTAGAGACATAGTTTAGTGATAGATCTGGCAGTGCTGGGCTAGTGGTTGGACTCTATGATGTTAGAGGTCTTTCCCAACCTTAATGATTCCATGATTTTATTATTTTAGTATAGAGTACCCTAATGTCTAGTTTAGCACTTTGCATTGAGCAACATGTCGTTGTGTAAAGCTTGCCAGATAAACTAGAAGAGTACTCACAGGAACCAGGCATTCAGAGGACCTTGGCAAAGGAAATAACAGAACTTCTTCAGCTGATGATCTCTTAGAAGCATTTGCAGCTAACTAGAACCTCATGTTACCAACACATTGAGTAAAGATATTACTGAGCCCTGCTGCCTTTTAGTTTATTGTTTCTGTAACTAGCATCTAATCTCCTGCATAAATCACAAATATCTAATGAAATTTATGGTGTCTGTAATTAGTAATTTACCCATAGCATATTAACTTTTAAAATGAAAGAACCTTCTCTGACTAACTTTTGACATATTGGGTTACTACCGTTATACGAAGAAGCAAATTCTGTTAAATATTTCTACTATTAATACTGCCAATGCCATTGAAGTGTACATGATTACTTGCAAAGTTACAAACAAATTAGAAATTTACCATATCTATTGAGAAAAAATCTTATGTTTGGGTAATTTATAGTCCTGGAATCCATTTCGTTATTATTTTCAAATAGTTAAATCTCTATGTGATTCTCTGAAGAACTGTTCTTAATCTTTTGAGTCTCTTTTATACTAGTTTGGAGGTTTTTAGTTGCCAATTTTTCTTGATAAGTTATTTTATATTAAGCTTTTAAACGCAGATATGTACTTAGTATTTGTTGAAAAGCACAGGGGGAGACTTAAATGTTTATTTGGGGTAGTTTTCACACTTTGATTTTTTTCTCATTTTCTTGTATTCCATGGTTATTCATCCTCTGTGAAAGAAAAAAAATACTTCTGTCTTGTTCCACTCCAATTAGGAAGTTGGTCTCTAAAAAATATTTTTCAGCAACAGATGTTTCTTCTATGAGCATATCAAGGGCATGTAAATATTTGCTGCTCAACAAGATGTTATGAACCAAATCTACTTGGACCATAAGGAAGTCCAAGGATTAGAGTTACAGAATATATGCTGATGCAGTGTCATTATGTCTTGCATATGCAAGTTTATTCTTCAATTTAAATCTGGTAAAGATTGAAGTAAAATAATTATTTTCTAATTATATAATTAAAAAGGTTAATATCAAAACAAATTAAATAAAATTTAAACAGCGTTTACCAATATGAAAGTAATTTCAAGAGCATTTCCTTACTGACAAGATATAAAGTATTAAAACTAATACTGAACACACAGGGTCCCTGATAAAAATTCAAATCTGAAAACCAGCCTCGATTCTTAAGAAAACTTCACTACAAGGCAGAGGAAATTTTGACCCATCTGTAATCAACATAATGTGATATCAGCCAAATGAGAATACTTTTCTTGTTAATTTTCTTTTATCTTGTCTTGATAGTCTCTCAGAGCCGTGCTGTTTCCTGCTGAACTAATTTAAAAGTGAGTTTTAGGGCAAACCTCCATTCCTTTTTTGGGTTTTTAATAGAGAGGCTTCCTGTTAAACTCTTCAGGTGATATTCTTAGGGAATCAATGCCCCAAGAAATCTCTGACAGTTAAAAACTACAGTAAATGAACAAGTGTTGATTTAAGTTACATTTAATTTTGGCAGGTTGTTAACCAAGACGGTGTTGTACTCTCCCATGCTGAAATTTGACTGTGCCAGAAATCAAGACACTGATTTAGCAGCTGAGGAAATCATGCACTGTAGATCATAATTCTACGTATGGAATATATGTGCAACAATTTATTATTAAAAAAAAAGAGTTTAGTTGTGGAGGTTAAGAAATCTGAGGGAGTGTTATGGATCTGATGCAGAAATGAGAAATGAAATATAGTACCTATATGGTGCCTACAAATATGCTGCTACTGAAGGCACCTGAAGCAGGAAAAAAAAATGGAAAAAAAGCAATGAAAAATGTAAACCCATCAATTTATTTAAAAGATGGTTTGATTACAATTGAGATTGCATTCTTTTATTGCGAAAATACTGTATTGTACCACTTAAATTGACAGCTGATGATTTATCTGAATAATGCCTCATCCCTTCACATCTTGAGACAGGTGGTGGTGGTGGTGAGGTACTGGAGTGGAGATAACTTTGCAGTTGATCTCTTACTGCATTCTGGAGTGTCCCTCTCGTTACCTTTCAACATATAAAGATTTTTCTGTGTGTCCTGCATTTCCAGCTCACTGTCAGCCTGGAGGCAGCAGTGTTTTGGTTTGTATACTCATCACAATACAGCCTTGTTGTTGACAATTCATCTTAAAATTCCAGTTCCTTCAATCCAGATAATTTTTTATAGCTTTTACGTAGAAAACTGAAAATACGCAAACAGTTAAGACTATTTATAAAAGGCATAGAGATATGAAAAAAATTGCTTGAAATAAGAACAAACTAAAGTATTTCCTTTCTTCTTTCTTCAGATTTTTTTTTTCTTTCTCTTCTAGGAAAACATTTATCAAGGTTTCTTCTTTGAGTGTGTATTATATTTCAAGCTGCACCTTTTAGAGTGTTAACCTTTTTAAACTTCACCACAGAGCACTCCCAGAGGGTACCTCCTTCTGTTGTCTCTGTTAACCTTTATAGACCACCTCTCTTGAAATTTTCCACAGACTTCAAACAGATTAATTCTTTCTGCTTAAAATTCATCCAGGGGACAGTTTAACTGTTCTTCCTCAAAATAAACTGTTCCTGTTTAGAAGAATGGCTTGATGGAGGTGCCTTCAAGTGTTTTAGATGGTTCTGGGTGTCTGACCCAGCCTCTAACTGATGACCCAGGAGGGCACAGGCTCTCTGTAACTCCTGAGAGATGGCAAGACCTCTGTGGTTGTCTTGGATACCTCAGAACACTGGATTAAGCTCAAATTAAGACTTCTAGCTTTTATGTTTGACTGTTTTATTTTGTCTGAAACTAGATGTGATTATAAATGTGCACTCTGGGCAGCAGCAGAGAGTTTTTGAGTAACTGATCCCCCAGTCATTTGTCTTAAGTGCATTGTAAGAAAGTTGCACACAAATGTGGCATAGCTGAATAAAGTCAAAGGGTTTAGGTAAACATTCATATTTCAGAAACGAGAAGCTCTCTGTTAAGATGAAATCATGGCAGCAGCATCTGGGTAAAATATGGAAAAAATGTCTGCAGTGATTTTTTTTATTCTTAAACAAATTTAAATATCTGTGTGCCTTACGTGTGTCCATCAGTGTACTCTCAGAGGCTTCAAATTAATTTGCAAAGCATACTGCAAACTGTCTGAATAACTATCTGAATAACTGATTTCTCTGGAAAATGAGTTTCCAAGACATGCTAGAAGTATTAATTGTAGCTGAATACATAATGTCCCTCTTTATAATATCTTTTCTGGAAATGACTTCCTCATCTTCTAAACCACAGAACATCATCTGTCTTTGCTGACCAGTTACTGCTGCAGTGTACGTTTCTCTCATGCCTAGAAAGATTTTTATTTCAGTTTTTCTGTTTGATTCCTACCAGAAATCCCCCTACAACTTGTCTACAAATCTGAAAGGGTAGAAATTTTAAGGAAACTTGAATTTATATGCCTAAATTTTATGGTCTCAGTGGTGGAAGGTGAGTTGCAAAGCCACCAGTTTTTGTTCAAAGTCTGCATTTATCCAGACAGTGTGTACTTCAGAGAAGTGTCCTGCTTCTCTCCATGGCTTCCCCACTGTGGGAAAGATGATACTGCAAATTTGTGTTTTGCAGGCTTCATGAGGTGATTAATTGGGGTATTTTAATCTCAGCTAATTTTAGATTAGTACTGCGTAGATCTGAAATAATCAGCATAAGCTATTTGTTACAGTCCATAAAGAGAATTAAGCAGTTGCAGGTTGTAGTTCATCTGACATTTTGAACATCCTTGTTAGGGTGAATTGTGTTCTAAATCTGTCTCCACTAGTGAGGAAGGGAAACAGATGACAAACGACATATAAATATCTAGATTATAGAGGTCTAGGTTTGATCACATTTAAATATTTACCCTAGGTTACTCCCAAGTTTTGAATACTATATTTTTATTTTCTGTTTGATTCATCTATATTTTATTAGTCATCTTACCTGACTATTTGAAGGCCAGCTCTTATTGACCTATACGCCTGCAGAGCAAAAATCAATAAGCACAGTGCCCATAACTGATTTCCTTTCCCATCTCCCTCATATCCTTAAATCAAAACCAGTCAAACTAAAACCAAATGCATAATTTTTATGCTTCAAGCAATGTTACATCATGCCACAAAACCAGATTAGGAATATTTGTACTTCTTATCCTATGTATAAGGATCTCATTTCTTCAGATGTTAAATAAACCCTTTTCTCATTTCTTCTGTTGAATCACAACTGCACATGTTGCACTTGTATTCAAGTTATATTGTATAGCAAGATTGCAGAAAAACAAATGTAAAATAGAAGTTTGAAATGGAAAAAAGTTATTACTTTCTGTCTGATTTAACTCAGAAAATTTACTACTAGTACAACTGCTTACAACAAAAGTGTAAAACCAAAAAGGCCAGATTTCAATCTGATGTAGATCAAAGTGTATATATCAAAGAGATTGAAGAAACATTAGTCTGATCTAACTGAAGGTATGACCATTGTGTGGAAGTATTCTGAATTTGTTGTTTTGTGAACAGTTGCAATGTGGGAATAGGAAATCAAAATAAGATTTTTTTATACTCTTAAAGTTATGTTTTATAAAGCTCAGGTTTTCTTCTGTTTCTGTTGCAGTTGCATAAACTCCCGAGGTAAGGGCTGAGTATATGAGAGATTTTTCATTGTCTCATTTTCATTTGATCTGAAAGAAAGCCTTAGGTAAAAGTCTACTCTGTTATGGTTAGAAAAGTGAAGATTCAGAGTGTGGGGTTCATCCTATTCTGGCTTTGCTCTGTTGTAGCTCTGTTGATTGCCACTCTGTTCTGATTGTCATACTGACTTCTGATCAGCCAGCTGCTGCCTGTTTTTCCTTTGATAGACAGGGACAGCAGGGACTGAAAAATGCTTCTCCATATAAAAGAGAGTTAAAATGAAAGAATCTCAGTCAGAAGGAAGAAAAGAGCTTTACTTATTTTTTCTTTGATACTGTATTCCAGTAGACAGACTACAGACAGACAGATGGACTGAGAGATTCCTGTCAAGTATACTGATGCTTAGTCACATATATATTGTCATGCTTCAGGAAAGTTAGTAATGATCTTTGAAAAAGCATTGATAAACAGGTGATATTTTACATATATTGTAGCATAGGTAATTACAGTCATTGTAACATAATATTCCATAGTAATATTCATTATCCATTTATCTTTCCTATGTATTGCACAGCAGCTTGTAAAGCTCTGAATTTTTAAAAGCTTGCCTTAGAGAAAGAAATGCATTTTAAAGTTATGATCTCAGATTAATCAAGAAAATAGAGGCAAAGTATCACATGACAATGTGATTCTTAATCGCTCCTGAATCTTGCTACTTGTGAGTTATATATGAGTTCTTTAAAAAAATTTACTTTCAATATTTTACATTTTTACTGTCACTGAGAACAAATGGCTTAGATAAAAAGGGCTTAATAGAAAAAAGATAAATATTTATTTTTCCTGCTATATTATTAAACTATGAAACATAAAAATAAAACTAAAGTCTCTTGCTTTTCCCAAGAATAAAAATTTTCATTAAAATGATACAAAAATTTCAGTTAATTCTTCTTTAGCATTTTTGTATGCCTGAAGCATCTGCTGAAGAGCTCGGAATTTTGAGGCTTTTCAGACCTAGAGCTGAGGAGGATGGTGTTAAGTGCTTTGTGCTATTGTGTCATTTATAGGCAGACATAATTTTTATTTCTTTAATCCCTTTGTGTTTAGCAATCATTTATTTTTTTTCTATGGTGGTAATTTTTACTTCTTTCCCTTTTTTATTAAATTCATCAGGGCTGTTCTGGGCCTCAGAGAAAGCCAGGAGTGGTGCCCAGGGTGACCTCCCTGAAGGTGACGACAAAGGAAATTGGTTGGTTTTCAAAAGCAAAGATCTGTCCTCTTCTTGCAGAATTCACCTTTCTAAATGAGTAGCTGCCAAATGAGAAAGGGATGGTTTATGTAAAAGTTACCCTCCATTAATGATGAGCAAATTATAAGAATAGCAGCTTCCAGAAGCATAGTTCTGGTCTGTCAGCAGCTCCCTACAACTAAGTTTTTCTAATGCTTAGCAGTAGAATGACAAGATTTTTTAACTCTTTCAAAGCTGTCTAATACAGGAGATGGATGAAATCAGTTTCCATTGCTGGTGCTCTAGTTTGCACTCAAAGGTCATCACCAAACACTGGTCATTGATAGCTGGCATGTCCTGCTTGGGCAAACAGGTTGCTGAGGTAGCCAGGGCTGACTACAGTGTGCAGGGAAATAAGAGATTAAAAAAAACCCCAAAAAACAAAAAAAGGAAACCCAAAAAGAAAAAAAAAAAAAACCCAAGAAAGAAAATTTAAATCTAAACCAAGCAGTATTCAATATTACAACTATCAACACTAAGGTGGCAACGTCTAGAGAGTCACATGCAGATTATCCTGATTGTGATCTAGAAGGCTGTACCAGAAAGGAAAGAAATATTCTGGAAAACAAGTGTCTTAATGACTGCAGCCTCCTAATTCAGTTTTGGAAATGACACTAATTTTTCATCAGGGAACCAGGAGATAAACAGGGAACCAGGGAACCCTGATAAACTCTTTGGCTTAAGATAACAAACTAAGTTTTCATGACCACGTTGTTACCTTGAGATAACCAAGTTATCTGAAGCTAACCAAGCTATCTGCAGTGGGTTCTGTTAATGGCCCAGTGCAATAAAGGTGAGTGACAGATAGTTATCTCTGATGTTATAAGTGCCATATGCCCACAATTTCCATTGTTTTTACCAATGTCATGACTATGTGGCTCAGAAAATCAAGCATAAAGAGTCACTCAAAACCCAATGCTATTACAAGACATGTCTGACCTGAAGAATTTTGATCTTATTTGCCTGGATAGGTTTTGAAAAACATTTTTGAGGAGGAAGTTGTTATATGATGTTTAAAAATTCCAGCATCAAAAAGATATAATGCCTGTGAGGGGAAATATAAATGGTAAACTGAAAGGAGATTTAAAATGAGTAACTCATAAAGTCTACAAGCTCTGGAAAAGAGAGAAGATAAATGGCTTACTCAATTTGATGTTACAGCTGAAAGCCTAGGTTTACAGAGAGGCTCCTTCTGTTGCTTTTACATAGAGTCTTTATTCCCATCAGGTGATGAATGCTTAGGGAGGTTAGGTTATGGGCATAATAAATGTTCAGAACTCTTCCAAAATACATGCAAATGACAAAGCTAAGAGTACATGCCTAAGAATAATTTATAATCCCCATATCAGTCAGAACAATGTAACAGCAGCACTAGTTCATTATGCACAGGAACAGACCAGAATCTGACAGCTTTTCACTACAGTTTACAGGAAAAGAAATGTTAGCTTGGTATCTCAGAGCAAATGCTTTCAATGATACTCATGCTGGCAAGCTCTAAGTTAATGCAAATCATTTCCCTGAGTTTCCTTTTTGCAAAGAAAGAATAAAACTGCTGACAACATACTGATAAAGGAGTGTTAATTTTCAAATAATTGTCTGTACCCCTTGATGATCACACATCTAATATCCCAAGAAGGGCACATTTTCTTGCTAAGTATCCTGTTGGTGTTAAGGAAGAGCCTGCCACCATGGAAATGTTGTAACAGTTTAACAACAGGAACTAGGTGAGGATTTTGATTTCTTACTTGGTAAATAGTGAAAAGGTTTTTTAAATTTGTAAAATTTGTAAAATTTGCATCCGTGTAAGATCCACGGAAAGACATATGTAATGGTTGGTAAAGCAGTTCACATGACATTCCTGTATAGGCAAAGTTCTTACAGTTCTTTGAGTTGACCTTCAAATTTCAATAAAACCATGTGATTTAGATGGAAGAAATATTTTAGGGAAAACAGGCAGAGTACTGACTGGTTGTGGTTTAGGTCTGTTTATTTTGCATTGAATAAGGTATGCAAACTCAGGCATAATTATGGAGTCATCAGGAAAGACATGAAGATAATTTGTCCCAAAGACTTGTAGGGTGATGCTGGCTTTCAACAGAGCGAAAGCGAATAAAACTAAGATGTTTAATTCATCCTGAGTGTAAATTCTTAAAAAAATGTACATACTCTGCTGTTAGCCACAAAAGTATGTAGCTGAAGAAAACCTAAATAAAAAAATCATAAGAGGTCCAGAAAAGTTTCATTTGCATAGACACACACTTAAAGGGTCACGCTTCCATTTTCTAGGCGGCTTTAGTCCTGAGTGAGGCAATAGCCTGTGGTGAATATGCGATCCTGTAGCTGAAGATCGTGTCATATTACATAAGCAAAGGTACAAAGGAATTACAATTGTCCAAGGAAATGTAAATCTGTCATGTCTTAACATTTGAGACTTTCAACTTAAATAACCCTCTTTTAAGCTATTTTTATATAAAGATAATGTAATTGATTAAGATTTACATTTAATGCAAAACAGGTAAAAAGCTATGAATGTATTTTCTCCCATGTAATGTGGAACTAAATTAAATTTACAAGATCTTAACATCTGGGGATAAACACAAAATTCCTGTGCTATGTTTGTTGATTTGTTACCATTTTTGTGCTGCTGTGTAATTGCCACATTAAAGCATCTGGTATTATTCTCTGCTTTTCCAGAAATACATGCACAGAAGGACATTGGAGTTTATAATGCACAGGAAACTAAACACCTTTTCCACCCAGAAAGAGAGAGGAGGAAGATGTTTTCTTACTGTGAAGACTTTCTCCTGTCAATATTCATAGGCTCTGTGCAACTAAAAAGGAAATGGAGGTATTAGAGATATTAGGTCTTGAAAACATCCTGTGAGCTTTTCATGTGCTATATGAAAAAAATGGCGTTTTAGAATATCAGAGCAGAAAATACAGAAAAGCTTGTGGAATGCAAAGAGTAGACAATAGAGCCCTGATCTGATCTGTCTAATCTGTGCTTTTCTTTAATTTTTTTTTTGTATTGTTCTCAACATCTTTGGCTCTGTCTCAGTAATCGCTGTTATTTTGGTTTCAGGAGTAGTATTTTGATTCAGAAAGTATGATCATTACTGAGAGTACAGACTGCTGGGTAACAGCAACAACTCTACCTTTTCGTCCCTCATTGATGTGATCCCTTGTGAGGGTCTTGACAGATGGGGGAGAGCAGAAGGCAGACTCTGTCACCTCAGCTGACTTTGCCTGATGGGAAAATATTGCACTCCTTCCTGTTTAAACACTGAAAGTAGTGCTAAACCTATGCATAACACCAGTGGAGATGTCTGAGAGTCAATCTTCAGGCCTGAGCTACTCTTCCAAAAATGATTCACAAAAGAAACGCAGTGGTTTAATCACGGAGCCTGTAGTTCAACATTATAAAAAATCTGAAAGTCTCTTTTCTCATGCATTGGGGCTCTATGTTAGAGCTAGGACAAGCCTCAACAGTTCTTGTCAATTGCTAACTGCTTACAATATCTATAAAAGAATTTATGTACAGAGGGGAAAGCACTCTGCATTATTATTGGCATAAATTGACCAGAAAATTTCAGCTATGTGCAAGTTTGTAAAAGCCATCTATGTGTGCTGACATTTTATATAACAGTGTGACAAGAAAGAACATTTCTCGATTTGATGATATTCATCCATGACTGATGATACATACAGTTTGTGTTACCTAAATTTAACCTTGTATTTTGATTTTCAATTGTTAAAATTATAAAATTAAAACATTTTTTCTTGATTTAGATTTAGCTGTTTGATCATTAGACAATCTTTGTTTAAAATAGCTTGAGCAAGTTTTAAAATACCAACTGTGCATTGCTCTAAATATTTCTTACTTTATGCTGCTTCTCTGATAGAATCCATTTTTATTCCAATTTATCAGCATAACTCTCATTAAGTTTTCAATTTGATTTCTAGCCACTTGTTTTATCTAGGTCCCAGGCCTTGCTGAAAAGCTTTGACCCAGAATGTAGCTTAGAAGAATAAAAATATACTCAATGGAAAATCATTTTTGCTTTTCTGATATAAAAATTATTTTGAAAATGAGACTTGTAGGCAAGCTATCTATCTTGCTGACCTTGTAGTCCTGAGCCTAGAGTTAAAAATGTTGCCTTGAAAGATGTACTTTTTTCCTTTCAGCTGTTTTGTTTTGTAACTTACAGTTTAAATGTTGGTTCCCTTAATTCTTCCTCCTAGGTCTTTTAATTATACCATGACTAAAGATTTTTATGTAGTATCTCCTGTTACAACTCCCTACCTTGTCCAACACTGGAATTTTATATGAAATGAATAATGTATATGATACAGCATTAATTGTTAAACTCAGACTGTTGTGTTCTTCCTCAACTCCCCAAACTCACATCCTATCACTCCTACTCAGAAACAGAGTTTTGCTGGCCCAGCTCACCAGATCTCTGCAGTCAGCACAAGGTGGTAACACACAGTGTTATGTTGTCACAGCAGTAATAGGATCATTGGATTTTAAAAGCCAAGACAGACACTGAAGACATAATCATGACAGCAAACATGCTTCTTGTGTCTTATGTGGTGAGAAAAGTATCTTACTTAATGGGCAAAGTAAAACAGCATTCCAGAGTTCCTTGGCTCAGAAGTCTGAAATTTTGGATTTTTTCAATACAGAGTACTTTTGTTCTGCTTACCAGGCTATAACAAGTTTATGCCCAGCTCAGCTGGTGCTGACCTAAAGAAATTTACCTCTCCCTGCTTGCAAATGTATATGTTGACTGTATACTGAGTTATTATCTTCTATGAGTGGCCTTCTAGGGAGGAAACAGAGTCATAGTGACTGTTCTCTTACATGCCAAACATACTCAGCTGCGAGCTTTCTCACTGCACTTTTGCCCTGGGAAATGTGTCATAAGGTGCAGATTTCTTGGGCAAGCTCACAGAATATTTCCTTTTGCCAAACCAGGATCTACTTCTACATCCTTTGAAGATCTTGTGATTAAAGTGTGCACTGTTTTCTCCTTTATTTCAATTAAGGTAGGAACAAACACACCTAAACACATCTTACATGAGGATGAATCTTGCAATATTTTGTAGTTCATCTCAGGTTCCTAATTTTACATCTCATCTATGAAAAGCTCATAGTAAATATGTATTTTCTTGGGTTGTGGGTTGAAAACAACAACTGTAACAACCACAAATATTTCCTGACATTTCTCTTTATCTACTTTATTGTAAGCATACATGTTCCAACAAAATGGGTATTTTTCTAAAAACTTCTGCCCATTCTTTTATTATTTAGAACCCTGTTTTTCTCATTTCCACTTCTCATAGCATAAGGAGATACAATTCATAAGGATTTACTTCTGTATTTACAAGATTTGGGCTGAACTCTGAGCCTAGAGCTGATGGGTGCTGAAGATGGCAAGTGAGGAGCAGGTTCTACCATAGCTGGTGAGGAGCCCATTTACCAGGATTCCTCCTTCTACTCTCCATATCTGTACTTTTCGTTCCAATTGAAGTTAAAGTAAAGCTTTTTGGTGTCCATTGAAGAATGTGAGCATTTTAATGACTGAGCTCTTGAGGAGCGGTTAGACTGACTTCACTCACTCACCAGCCAGTCATCCTTGAAATAAAACTTAACAAAGTAAACTTTTCCCTTTTAAACTAGAGTAAGACTAACATGGCACTCTCTTTATATGTTCAGATGTTAAAGGAAACAAAACCTTCCCAATGTGCCAAGCAGCAAAACGAGCTCAATGAGCTCATACTTCTGTAAGCATTTTTGCCGCTACATCAGAAAATTGCTATGGAGAGAGGGTGGCTGCTAAGTTGACTGTAATGTTTCTTTCTTCCTTTTTGTTCTTGAAAGACCTTGTGTTTTGCACTTGCTGAATAGGTAACATTCTGTTTTTCTTAAGGAATGACGAGTATCCCAAAATATGCACTGGACTTGATTCAATGAGAATATCAACCAGCAAGAACTACCTTATTGAAAACCTATGCAAAAATTTCCCATTCATTGTGATTTCCACTTAAGTTATGGGATGTCTTTTTCCTCACTATTTCCTCCTACCTAATTTCTCTACATTTTCTACTGCCTATTTGATGTCCTAATTGCCTAAAGATAGAAGTAGTGTCCCTTTCATTTGCTAATCTGCTTTCCTTACAGTATTAAGTATTACTGCTTATATCCAGCTCCTATTGACTGGTGTTGAGACAGTTTCTGATGCAGTGAAAACATGAGCTACTTTTTTGCTGTAGGTGTATCATCTGAAAAATGATGACTGTGATACAGCTCTGGCCAGTTTTCTATTACATGCAATAAAGATGACTTCACTGTTTGTTGTGGTACATAAATCTTTGCAGTGAAATATGTTGCAGATATGTAAAATTTGTTACTGATTGGAATTCTGACTTATTATTCTGTTTTACTTTCTTTTTCTGTTGAGCTTTCTGTTGCAAAGAGATAAGTATTAGTAGGCTTTTAATTTCATGTACATGCCTTTTTCATATTACTAATACTTAATATTTAAATATGCCTTAGTACCTGTAGAAAAAATATATTATGAACTGATTAGAGGTTATTATTAATTTTTCATTAATCAAATGAAATCCTCTAATGGGTTTAATTCAGCAGAAAATCTACACATTTCTCGTCCTTTCAGTTTATAAAAGACTAATTCCATGATAGAATAAGTCTCTACTCCTATGTGCTTGTTTTCATGGCTCATGCCATGAAAAAAATCAGATTAAGAAAACAGAAGTCAATTAAACAAGCACCTTCTAAAGCTAAGACTAAAAACCTGAACTTCCTAGAGGTGTTCTTCAAGATAGGTTCATGCACCTAGGAACATGTTTAAAGTTGAATGAATGAAACAGTAATTTCTAGTAAAGAGAGATTTTACTTCTTTGTTTACTTACCTGTTTGTTGTCCCTGGCTGCTCTGAGTTACAGGGTGTCAGGAAATTTATCTAACAGATATATGTATCTATATACCAGAATCTAAGGAAGCTGCCGCACCTGGAATTCAGTAGCCATTGAAAAGAAACTACTAGTTACCTGAATAAAAATTTCTAGAAAATAGATGCTCAAGGAGCATTTATCACCTCTTTCCACTCTTCAAACTGTTTTTCTGATTTTTTTTTTTTTTTTCTCAGAGTATGGTGCTATTTGGAAATGTAAAAGTGAATCAACACTAGGAAAGACAATGGTGTAAGATGGTTGGCATATGGTTAGCAAAACTACCCACCCCTAGCAGAAAGCACAGTTCTGACTCCATAGAGGTGTTTTCTTTTGAACAGGTATGTAGGACATGAGCACAGAAACAGTGTGGATACCATTCTGTCTTAAAAGGTGAATAAAATACTTTTTTTCTTATTAGTTCCACAGGATTGTTAATCAAAGAAATCTTCTGTTAGGGATGGATCAATTTTTATTGGCATTATGGACTAGCCAGACAGAAAAAATATAACTCAAGTACAGTATTCTGTGTGTTCCAATTCTAGAGCTCCAAACCAGAAGTTCACACTGTTGTCATAATTTGCTCTGGCATATTTTTAAAAATGCAATTGTATGCTAGACTGAACTGCGGGATTGTATCTATTTTGTAAAAATTTCTTTAATATACAGAATGCATTTTGTTTCCATAAAGGTGGGATGTATCTGTGAGTACACACACGTAGCATATGTGTATATTTGAGAATGCATGCATGTTATGTGGTCTATGTGTATATTTCTTGTCCAATATGTAAAAAATATTAAAAATCTGGAAAAAATATAAATCTAAATTTAAAAAAATATATTAATCTTTGTTGTTTTATGCCCCCTTAAAAATGTATTTGCATTATGAAACGAGCTGTTAGTGTTAAACTTAGCACAAATGAGCTGTAACCATTCCACAGATACAGCACCATCATTAACATCTGCATGCACTTCATAACCCTGGCTACTAGTATCTATCTCATGTTGCAGTCTTGATCTCTTTTTTTTTCTCCTTCTCACTTTTCCATTCATTAAGTGGTTTCAGAAAATCTTTTCATGATGCAGAGGCAAATGAATAGCTGATCTTGTAACCTTTTCAAAGTACTTGAAGGGTTTACTGAAATTTATTTTGTCCTATTTATGACTTTTTATATACAAAATGAAAGAATACATAGATTTCAAAATATTTATGGATAGCTCCCTGGTTTTAGACTGCCATCATACTCTCTGATTTTAAAACCTAAACTGTAAGTTACAATATAAAATGTATGCGTATACAATATTTCTATTGGTCTCAATTTGGAGAAGATACAAAAATTTTATCAGGATAGACATATGAATTTAAATAAAACCCACAAAACATGACTGGTTCTTATAGGTAGAAAACACTCTGACAATTCTCAGCCACCAATAGATTTGTCTTATTTTTAATGACTTTTTTCCCACAGCATTTTGTAGAACTTGTTGCTAATCTATCCTTATGACTTAAATATTTGAGAAAAGGGGGAGAGGTCATGAATCCTGTTTCATTTCACCTGACTTGTGATGTTTTGTAATTTAAGGTATAACAGAATGTGACTGCTGCTGTATGGAGAGATTCCTGGGACACCTGAGCTCTAGATGTCAGCCCTTGGGAAATAAATAACACATCCTTTTTGGTGCATCAGTGTGGGCTTAGTGGTCTGGCTGAGGATAAGGTTAATTTTCCAGGCCTTATGGCTGTACAGCCTGTCTGCCTTCTTTCTGGGATCCAAGTGAATGTGACTGCTGTGTATCCAGCTGTGCTGTGCAACGTGTTGGATGCTTACTGGGCTATCTCTACATGGTGATGTCTTCCACAGTTTTGACATGACCTGAGACGCAAATCAACTCTTACTGCCTTTTAGGAAAACTCCAACATCCTGTTACTTTTTCCTGCATTTCTCCTTCCAGCCTCATCTCCTTTCTACATCTGAAAGTCAAAGTACATGTGTTCATTGGGACAGAAGAGCTTAATCTTCAACTTCCTCTGATTTAGAACCAACAAGTCAGGTGAAGATACAATTTAGAACCAACTAAGTCAGGTGAAGATATTGAGCTAAATTTCATACTTTTATTTTATGTCTTGTGAATGTTTCTTGGCAAAATGTAGTCCCAGATTTGTAACAGAGAATTCTGAGGATACGTTTTGAATGTCATCTCTGTTCTTTGTAGTCCCTTGAGTGAAATCTCGGGGAATGATTGTCATAGGCAAAAACTCTTAACCTTCAGATCTTTCTCCACTCTTTTCCTTTGAAACATCTAACTCTGTGAAATTAGGGTGTACACTACTGTGTTTCTGTTCTTTATGAAATATATCTGAGACGCTTTCTCTGGTATGTTAATTTGGTTAGCTTATCTTTCTTTGCACACTCCTCTACATTTCATTGTCCATTTATGTCAGCAAAGTCTTACAAATACCTTCATGGAATAATTTGATTATGCTGTAGAATCTACAGTTTAAAAATCCTTGAGAGTTTTCATGCCTGCATAGTCAAAATTTGTCTTTTAAAATAATACACTTTTACATCAGAAGTCTTTCTCAAACCAGGATTTTGGATATAATGTCTCTATTTTGTCCCTGCTCTGTGCATTCTATTTATGAATTAAAAAAAAAGGAGTATAAGCTTCAAGACTGAAAGGAGACAAAAATGAGCTTCCTAAGTGCAAATAGTTATTTTACCTTCTGGGTATATAATATTTCTTAAAATATATCAAATAACTATAAATATATAAACAGTACATTTAAGTAAATGATAAAACAAAATCCTCGAAAAATTGTCTATAATTTACTGCAATTTATTTATGAATTTATATTTATTATTAATGCAATTCTATAAACACTAAGGTTGTAAAGATAATTAGTTTCTTATTTTTTCTATACTCATACTTTGATTCCTATTGAATACTGCCTCAGTGGACCAAAAATAATTTGTCAAGATCAGAGGAAATCATCTGTTGTTATAGGTGAATGCAAGATTATTTTAGTTTGCCCTTTTGTAAGGAGACTTACTGTAGAGTTTTATTTATAAATAAGACTGCTTTATTCTTGTTCCTGCTTCTGCCTCCCTAAATGACACAAGGTACTCAGGAGCAGTACAAATCTCTGTGGTGCCGTTTCAGTCAGCCTTGCTCCGAGCCAGAACTTCTTCAGGGAAGGAGATTATTATTATACCAGTGTTGATAAGCCAGGTACATTTTAATTGTTGCTAAACAGTGTTTACACAGAGTCAAAGCCTCTTCTGCCTTTTCAGTGGGGAGGGTGGAAGTGCACAAGAGATTGGGAAGGGATACAGCTGAGATAGCTGATCCCAACTGACCAAAGGCATGTGCCATGCCACATGGTCCATGCTCAGCATATAAAGTTAGGGGCTGAAGAAGGAAGGGAGGAACATTTGAAATGTTGATGTTTGTATTCCCAAGTAACCCTTACATGGGCTGTGTGAGATGGAGCCCTACTTTCCTAGGGATGGCTGAACCATCTGCCTGCCCATCAGAAGTGGTGAATGTATTCCTGGCTTTGCTTTGCTTATGTGAGTGTTGCTTCTGCTTTCCCTTTTAAAATGTCTTTATCTCAACCCACGAGTTTTCCACTTTTACTTTCCTGATTCTCTCCTTCCTCCTGGAATTAAACCACAACACTGCTCCACTGGGATTTCTGTCTGTAGGTTTTATGTGTAATCCTGCACACTGCAAATTGAATATATATGAAATGATTTTCTGTGTGGGTCTCACAGTCCACTAAACAACCATGAAATGAAATTAACTTTTCTTCATTACTAACTCAAACCATATTCAAGCAAGAATATTACAGAAAATCATTCCTGATATCAGTTTTCTGAACCATGTACCACAGTCTAGTTTGGAGCTTTTATGCAGTTGATTTAGGGTGAGTTTTTTTTATTTTTTAATACAATAGTTTCTGATTCAGGTGCATAGCAGCTGAGAAAAACTCTAAAGCTTCTGCTGTCTCTCCTTTGTTTTGTGTATGATAAAATCTTTGAGTCTAAATGTAAGTGCCTACTCTTTAGCCATTCTCCCATATTTCATCCTTGCATTATCTTCCATACCTTCCACAAACTATCTCCAGCTTTCCTTTTTCGGTGTGCCATTTTCATTATGAGCGAGATGAAAGCAGAAGGAGAGTTTAAGATAAAATATTTTCTCTTCCTTGAACCTCTTTTTCTGTCTTTTAATTTATTTAGGTTTTGTATCCATATTTTCCATTTTGCCAGAGAACATTTAAAAAATTACAAAATCCTGTTGTCTGCCTTGTTAAAGGGTGTAGGAAAAAATGATCTTGCATGAAGACCTAGTAGATTCATATAACCAGGTAGAGACATTTCACCCACTGGTGTTTATTATTTACTTTATTTCAGGTGCCAGCACAAAGGTAAGGGAGAATAATTCTTTCATTGACTGAATACTGCACCAAGAAGGTATTTCTGTAAATAATGTAACTTGCATAGAAAACAATGCACTGCTATCAATCTCAAATACATACAGCCTTCTAACATCAACCATCAGAACTTTTACATTTTCCTAGAGGAGCACATATGAACACAGGGGCAGATTAGCCTGTGGATGGATGAAGAAATGAGTGGAAAATGAATGATTTATGTAGTACCCAGTTGGGTTCTGCCAGATAATTTGCCTTTTTTTTTTTTTTTTAGATTGTTGATTTATTCATTATATGAAAAGAAAAAAAAAAAGAAAAAGGGATAGGTATAGCTTGCTGTATTTCCAAAGCAAAACCCTGCTCAGTTTCAAATTGGAAGCATTGTACAGACACAAGTTCCAGTACCTGGGAGAGAAATGCTTAGGTCAGATTCTTGTGCCAGGTGAAGGTGCCCAGGAGTTGATAGAAGGAGTTGAAGGGGTGGCCTCTGAGGGAAAAGGCCAGAGCTACCCTGTGCCAGACACAGCCCATCCCAAGCTCAGGGAGCCACCACAGGGCACAACTGAGCCCTTTGGTCACACTCATGGCACTTTTTAGAAAGAGTATTCAAGAAAGGGCATAAAACACCTGAAAGAGAGAGGTGGAAAGAACAAAAAAGATTGTGAGGAAGGTCAACATCAGATAAGGGGAAAATTTTGACACGACAGACCGACAAAATTAATCTAAATTTCTCCAGGTTGAGCCTGTTCTGACCACAGCAAGAGCTGGTCAGGGTTTTCCTTGCCTTTATCCTGACCACAGGCTTTCTCCTTCATGCTCTATTTTCAGCGCTCTCCCATAGACAGTGGAGAGCGAGTGGGTTCGGTGGGTACTTGGCTGGTAGCCTTGGTGGTCATGGACTCAAACCAGGGCACAATGTGGAGCAAAAGCAGTTGCAGAAATATATGAGAACAGCAAAGGGTGCTGGAATTTGCCCTAATTCCTCTTTCTCCATGGATCAACCATACAAGTTCTCAATCACATTTCATCAGATTTACAGGTTATGGCTGGCTTTTTTTTGGATAAAGCAATAAGATTGATAGATACCACCACTGCATGAGATAATTCACATAATTTTGTCCTCCAGGGAACTTCTCAGTAATTTTGGTGCATTGGCCAAGCCAAATATTTTTGGCAGTTCAAAGAGGGGCTAGCAGATCAGCTGAGTGCCACTTGTAGATGTCATTATTATTACAAACCTACTGGTCCCCCAGGAGGACAAAAGGGGAGCTTAAAGCTCCCTTAACAACTCTACACCACTCTCAGCTTTCACCTTTCCACATTGTGCTGCTTAGTGAACACCATCTCTCTGAGGATTTTATGGTAAGAGGTAAGTTTATAACAGCATTTTGTCAAGTAAGGCATCAAAAAGAGTGCAATTAATGTAAATTTCATGACTTTTCAGTTGCTTTTTTTTTTAATATTGGCGCAACAAGTTTTCATTTCTCTTCAACAGATCAAATGGAATTATGCTGTCAATTTTTAGATTCAATTAATAAAAGCTATAAAAATAAGTTAAATAAACATATGGGGTTTTTTCAGCCATCTTCCACACAAATAGCAAGCAGAAATATTTATTTGTTTTCCCAGATATTAAATTTCTGTTGGCCAAATTGTGCCTATGGGTATAACCATGCTGAGGTTGTTTAAAGTATGTTTTTATTTTCTGTAATGATTGATGTGTTAGGGGATCTCAAGAAACTTGCCTGAAGGAATTTTTCTTTATAGTGACAGGCACAAACCCCTGTTCATTGAAAGGATAAGCCAGAACAATTTTCAGGTTCTAAGAAGCATTATAAATTAATGGAACTCCTAAAGAGGGATCAGTGTTATTTTGTTTCAAAAAGTATTTACTTGGATTTTTCATTAATAAAATATGATTTCAAGTATGAAAGTAGATAAAATTGATTTTGTACCAATCAACACATATTGCCTGCCTATGGCATTAATATTATGCTGAAGCACTCAGAAAGAGTGGACTGAAATCAATATAAAAGCACTTAAAACAATGTTCATAGCCTTCAGCTGTGATGTTCTCAGGATGTTTTCTTTATAATTAATGAAGCTAACAAATTGTATGAAGAAAAATGTATTAAACTATGAAGATTTTCTGAGGAGGAAAATAGAATATTATTAGGACTGAAAGTATTCGTTATTCATCTGTTAGAGCAAATTACATTTTTTTTTAAAGCAAGAAGTTAATTATGGAAACCTCTTATAAGTTTCCTGGGTTCATACACTTGGAGTATATTTAATTTTGAAACTGATGGGATTTTCTTGTTAACATGAACATTCAGACTGATAATTTTTTCTTTGATTGTTCACTGTTTCTGGGCATATTTATTTTCATTTAGACTACAAGGCCTCTATGACCAGCATCATGCCTTCACATATTTTTGTGTTAGCACAATTTTTTATGGATGAGAACTTATGAATTCACTTGTAAGATCTTACTGTGTAAGATCAATTACACAGTAATTGTAGTGTCTCTTGGAAAATTCTGGCTTCCTGTGAACTGGGAATGATTTTGTTTGTATGTTAAATTTTAATCTCAACAGAAAAATAAGATAATGCGTGACACAAATGCTAATAATTTAAGTGATGCCATTTTAAACACTGGAAATACTTGTAAAAGTCTAACTACTTGAGGAGGTGATTCTCCCTGATTCATAAATGTTTCAGTTTATTGAAAAAAAACCCAATTAAATCCCAAAATGAAAGACCCACTATGCTGGAAATAACACTCCAGTACTCAAAAGTTCATCAATTTATTGCAACTTACTTTTCTTAGAAATATTAAATGATTCCAGAACATATTATGTTTGAAATGACTAAGAAATATCTATAGCTCAAAAATGCAAAAAGGGTTAGAGTTGATGCAGCCTTCCATTGGGGCCCAGAACAATTGCACATCTTCTTTGTGTTTATCCTTCAAAATGTTAACAGGTTTGACTGGGATATAAATATTTAGAGTAGAAATTAAATTTTTATAGTACCTATGGGGTCTGTGGGGAAATGAGTAGTAGCAAACTTACAGTAAAACCAGTTTTAGAAGATGAGTGACATTTAGTTCATAGGAGGCAGCATATGCTTTGTCTCCTTTCTTCAGCTGTGGAAATGCCCAGGCTTTGGCTCTGTTCCTATAAGATGATGAATGCCCTCAACTCAAGTCCTGCTCTTTGTGTTTACTGACAAGTAAATCTGGAGACATCTCATTTTTCAGGACAATTGCTACTGATTCTCATCATTGTAGGGTAGCAGAACTGGGCATTTACTGTTCAGTGCAGGGTCCTTCAAAACATGTAGTGTGGGACCCTATATTTGTCATATGTTTGAAAGAGCAAACTTCCACCAAAAAAATGGCAGACATATTTTTAATTTTTTCCTGGTGTAATTGCTGAATCTTGTAATTTCTTTCTCCCTTGTCCTGGGGTGACAGTATGATATGAAATATGTATCCCATTTTGTCTGCTCTGGATCTGGTGCCTTTAAACTGAGCCTGTGAGAGGGAAGGAAAAAACTGAGATACTTTTGTTTTTTAAAACAAAGTTNATTTTCCCGAACCTGGTAGGGGAAGGGGTGGTGACAACCTGTTTTTTTTCCCTTCCTCAGGGGATATTTTTTCCCAAATTTGGCCAAACTGGCACATCCCTCTTGTGTGATAACTTGCCTATTCTGATCAAAAGCTGTATAAAATATGAGAAATAGGTATATGAATGCTGGGGTGAGAACATCTCAAGGCATACAGCTGTATGGCTCAGACAAACCATGGCTCTTTTTTGAAGGCAAGGCATCCTGGAGCTCATTTGTCTACAAGGCTGTGTAGAAACTGACACCTCCCAGTGGGGTACAGAGCTGCCCCTCAGCACAATCTCTATCCCCAGCTTGAGCTTTGCCAGTGTGCTACCCCTTACTCCACATTTTGGAACAGTACCCCTCAGAGAAGCTGAGGGGTTGAAGCTTCAATTCTGTCTGGCCCATATCCTGGAAAAAAAAAGTCAGGGAAAAAAAGGCAAGGGACATGTTATCCCCAGCACCTGAAAAAAGGCAACCAGGCATACTGCAGCTCAGATGTGTTAAGGTGGTTTCCTCATTAAACTAAGGATTAGTGACTCATAAAGAACAAATTTACTACAAAATTGCAATCTTTTATCTTGCTGAATTTCCAAAATGTTTATGCATAACAATGACCAGAAAGCATATAAATAAATCATACAGCTGTTGGGGATTACTTTGGTTTCTAAGTTCTCTGTAAAAGATGCTCAGGTGGTTAAATCATATTATTAGCAGTTTTGTTAAACATCTCCTTATTTTCAATAATGCAGTTCTTTTTATCCTTAAAAGTAACCTCATGCCTTCTAAGTGAGTTGTAGCATCAGACAGGGATCACTGCTACCTGCAGCTGAATCATTACCAGTCTGCTTAAATCTTGAGAGGCATATTCTATTGAGAGCTTAGTCAGTCAGAGTCAGGCTTTTGAGCAGGGACAGTTTGGGTCTTGGTGCTTCTCTGGAGTATGGTGGTGGAGTAGGGTTAACATTTGTGCCAATGTTTGCAACAGTTATTTAACATTTCTACAAAGATTTTATTGTAAAGAGAACAGAAGAATAAATATTGTGTTGATTCTCATGGATATAAGTGGTCTGTAAATATTGAAGATTTATTGCATAGAATCCAAAGACATAGGAACATTGACAGCTCCTTTTCAAAAAGGGAGAGCTATTGATAAAGGCCAAAACTTTCAAGTGGCATCTGAACTTCCCATGCTTACTCTTGTGTTGCTGGACAGTAGAGGATTTTTTTTCCTTGTGTTTTAGATTTTTTTTTTACTCCTGAGAGGTTAGTAGTTCTGCAGTATGGCACATGCTTGGAATTGACTCTGGTTGCATTTGGATGCAGTCATAAATACTCATTAATTCTACAAATGTAGTTCCAGTTATCTCATACAGGGCATATAGAAAAGGAGCACAATATGGTTATTGATAAAAATTCTTGTTCCACTTGTTCAGCATCCTGCTCATTGATAGGGTTTCTGTCTAGTTGTTTATCCTAACATTTTCCTAATTGCAAAATATTCTCGTTTGTTCCTGCACTGTGAATTTCCTGTTTTTAATTCACAGAAACTGAAGCTTGGATCATTTTCTAGTGCACAACATTAATTCTCAGAACTCTATTTTTATGAAGTCATATCTGAGTATTTAAATTGTAATTAAATCTTTAGAGTTCGTCAAAGACTGCAATTGAAAAGCATTTATCAAAAATGGTATCAAGTAACCTCCTGGATAAAAACTATATAAAAAGAACATTATCATCTAGAAAATTATATTATAAGCTTGAGAGGAAGACCGGACAAAACAAACAAATAAACAAAGTATTAAAGAACAGCTGAAGGTAAGAATAATTGCAACTTGTTCTTTAACAAATTTTTAAAGAAGAATTGACTGATGGAAGATAAGCACTGTCTGGGCTGTGTGTTAGCATTTAATGTGCATCATCAATTTGTATTTAGGCAGCTTTACTCCAAGGCAGAGGTTAAAGCTAGCTGAAAATAAAGAAGTAAATAAATGAGTACAGTTAAACAAGGGATTTGAATAATGTCATTATTTATCAAATAATTTATTTGACAAATAGTATTTTGACTCCTGCAGAATTGGTTGACTATCATAAGCAGTATTTTTGAATAAATTAGTCAATGAAAAATGACAAAGATTCAATGAATAATGTATTTGATAATAATATTTAGCAAGCTCAACTGTACGTATAATTTTATTAATTCTGTATTAAGCAGAAAATAGTCAATTTTTATTCCTTTCACCCTGCTCCCAGTTCTCCTATGGCCAAGTGGGAACTGCTGGTTTTGGTTCTTGCAATACTGTTCCTCAAGTTGTACAGAAATGAAGCAGAAAATTAGGTAGAAAATTAGCTGAACATTTGTCCTAGAAAAACCACATGTGATAGAGATCATGACATTAAAGTCAAGAAAGGCTTTATCTTTATTTTAAAGGTATGACACCGTTTTGCAGTGCTCCACATTTAAACATAACAGAAGTTGTTGCTTAAAACCAAAACCCAATTTTAATTGCACCACTTCTACTTTTCTCTTTGGTAAATACATAATGATGGTTTGAGACATGCTTTACTAAAAGCATTGTTTCTTATCAAAGATGCCAGTACAAACTAGAAATGAGGATTATGCACACACACAAAAATCCTGATGTTTAAAAGTTACTTTATTTGAAGTTGACATTTTTAATATCTTTAATGCAGGAGAGCTTTGAGCCGCTTCAACTGAGTAGGTGATGAAATTCCATTACACTGTTCTGTGTAGGCACCCTTTCTTCCTATAATTGACATTATCAACCTTTAATTTTTCAAGATTTTTTGGAGCAACTCTAGAAAAAAATAGACCTAAAATGAAGATGGCGGTGATCTAAAATGATTTGAAATCATATGTAATGTTCTTTCTTTCTCTGTGAAATATTTCAAAGATTTTTTTAAGATATTTTAAAATCAGCTCCACAAGGACACTATTTAATGCCCTTATGTAGGGGGTCAGCATATCTGGCTAATATTTTCTCCCCTTACCACTCAGATGTCCTGGTTAGTGTCTGGAGGCATGAAAGATATGAATTCAGGAAGAGATGTAGATCAGAAGAAGAAAAAAAAATGTCAAGGCTGAGAAACCCCCCAGCCCTGCAGAACTTGAAAGGAAAGAGCTGGCACAGCAGCCGAGGTTGTGTCTGTATGGAGCCTTGGGCACCAGCAGTGCCTTAGTGTCTGCTGTACCTTACCTGTACCTCATGTTTTAATTTTTCTGAATATTGAAATACTTTCATTGCAAAAGTGTTTTCACCTGGTAGAGAGGCTTTTGATATAGGACAGGAAAGAATGAAGTAATTGAAATTTCTAAGGAAGGATGACACAGCAGGGGTTAGAGATGAAAAGGTGTTTTTGAGGCCTTTGCCTGCCTGTGTCTGGCTTATGCTGCAATTCCCTGTGGGCTGCTTGAGGTCCTGCAGAATCTTCTGTCTTGTTTTCCACTCACATCTTTTTAGGAAGATATTGTATGTGTAGGATCATGTAATGGTACTGCTGGATTTATTATGCATGATATGATGACAGTTTCCAGAGGAGTAAGCACTTTGTGTCATCTTATGCAGAAGGAGTTAAGTTCTGAAATTAACTGTGAAGAGTGAAATTGTATAAAAAAACAGTTGTCAAAAAAATGAGTATATATTGCTGCACTGTAGCGATATTAAAAGGATGAAATACTATCTTCATTGCAGTCAATGAGAGATTTATGCTTGTTTTAGTAAACTCAGGAGGTTATCACACACAGAACTAAATCAGATATTAAAATAAGCCTTTATTCTTCTTCAGTTTCAGCAAATATTCTAACCATCATCTAAGTTAGATAAAAAAATTGATAGTAATCATTTAAAAATCTGCTTGGATAGTTAAACTGGTAGTACACCATCATGTTTTAGTATTTCAGACTAGTGAATATGGAGTGAAAAATCCCCAAAGCAGTAACTCTGCTTTCTTTGTGATACATAGAAGTATATTTTACCAGTTTCCTTACAGCAGCTTAATCAAAAAAGTGAACAAACAAGACCAACAAAACCAGACATTCAAATGCAATACACCTAAATCATCTATCAGAACTTTAATTGTTAATCTGTAAACAATGCTGCTTCAGGGAACAGTTGACAGACCAGGTGCCTGTGCGTGTTGTTATGTCTTAGCAATACTGGTATATCAAATATCCACAGGACCACTCTGAGAACAAAAAAGAGACACCACAGTGTTACTTTATGTTGTTTTTGTTGAAGCTGCAGGGTTAGGGTGTCTGATTAGTTCAGTGAAGAAATTAGGGATTTAAAATAAAACCTCCTTAAATTTGATGTCCTAGTAACTGAGTGCATTCACATGTCATCTCTAATTTAACCAGAAGTAGTCTTCCTTCTAACTGTCAGGTTGTGCTTTTAGGATAAGGTATAAGAGTTTAGACAAATATGTTTTCCTCATGTTCAGCTACAGCCTTATTGAAATTTAGAAACAAAGTAATGGATCCAAGCCAGTGCAAGCTCTTTAATTTTAAGGAAAACTGGAAGTCCCACGTGGGGATGCTGTGTTTTTGGATCTGTTATATCCTTTCCCAAAGCTGAAATCATAAACTGCACAAAACGCATTGTCTGGACTTCGAAAGAGAGATACTCTAATGCAAAAAGCATATATATACATACATATATATATATATGCCATTGCCAGGCAGCAGGAAATATCTTTTCATAGGCTTGTCACAAAGACACACACGAACACACAAAATAGACATTAGTTTTCACAATGATTTGAGGATTTTTCCTGTTGAAGTCTATGTCAAAACTTCTACTTAATTCAGTTCTGTCAGAGAAGAACACAGATACAATTCCAGAACCCATTTTAACATTTTGTTGTTTCTGTTGCATTTTTCTCCTCATGATTCCTCATGATTTGATTATAAAGATCCACTGACTTTTCTCTCAGTTGGATCAGGAAAAGCATCCTGTTAATGAGAACAGTAGTTTTGTGCTATTCAAGCATAGTTTTCAGCAATACTGTTCTGACCTTTTTTAAATTATACTATTAGAGTTTGAGCCCTGCCTTTGTTCTGCCGCAGAGAACTCATCAATTTGTTTTACACACAGGGTGATGAGGGAGCAGATAAAAAAAGCAGATGTGAAAATTTTAAGTGTAAAGATCCAAAAAAGAGAGAGAAAAGTGAGTGGTCTAATTCAGAAAGGGTAGAAGCAGAGAAGAGCAAAGCATAGACTTCATCAAATAAAAAGAACAAGAAAAAATAGGAGAGGATTATGGAAATCAGAGAGATTACATTAAATTTAAACTGTCAAATTAGGTCTCACTCTACACTAACACAGCATGTAAAAACATTTACATGTAAATATTTTAGTTCATGTAAATACATGTATTAAGTAATATTTTTTAAAAATGTAAGTGCATGCAAATTGAAGTAAAAATATCGATGCAGAATATTTACTCTGACAACTTTGTGCAAAAAGAAGGGAAAGAGTGAGTGACACATAGCATGCTTGAGACTTGTATTGGTGAAGGTGAGCAGAGGCATGCACATTTTCGGGTGTCTGTTGGCTTCCATGCAAAATGGTTGCTTCATAGGAACAAATGGGAAACACAATTAGAAAAGGGGCTTAGAAATGTGTCTCTGGGACAGTCCAAGGGTTGATTTAATCACATTGCAATAAAAAATTGAAGAAGCAGTTCAATACGAGTCTCTATTATTTCAAGGCAAAACCCCTTGATTTTATTACGTGAAAAGAAAATAATGCCAATGTAGTTGTGCTGGTAAACAGAACACTTTCTGGAGTACCTGTTGCCACTCTGAACAGCGTGAACTCCCCTGTAGATTAAAATGTAAATTATATTGAGAGAAATCAACAATACACAAAAGTGGAGTACTTCCACTTTCTGCAGACACCCTGAAATGAGTCTCAATACCTTCAAGTATCAATCCTATTCTCACCTTCCCATAAAATCATCAGCCCTTTCTGATGTGAGTTTTTGAATTGGCGATGCCTTCATACTGTCAACTGTTGGTCTAAGTGACTTTGATAAGTTTAATTGAAGCCTATAATCCTAAAACACCCTGGGCTCAGTGTGCTGGTTTTGACTGGGGTAGAGTTAATTTTCTTCACAGAGGCTGGCATGGGGCTGTGTTTTGGATTTGTGCTGAACAGAGTTGTTAACATAGACATGCTCTTGTTTTTGCTGAGCAGGGCTTGCACAGAGCCAAGGCCTTTTCTGCTTTTCATTTTGCCGCGCTGGGGAGGAAGTTGGGGGTGCATGGGAGGCTGGGAAGAGACACAGCCTGGACAGGTGACCCCAACTGACCAAAGGGACATTCCCACACCACATTACATCATGGGCAGTACAGAAAGAGGGGGGAAGAAGAAGGAAGGGGAGGATATTTGGAATAAGGGTGTTTGTCTTCCCAAGTAACCATTACCTGTGATGGGGCCCTGCTCTCCTGGAGATGGCTGAACACCTGTCTGCCCATGGGAAGCAATGAATTTATTCCTTGATTTGCTGTGCTTGTGTGTCTTGATCTCAACCCACAAGTTCTCTACCTTCTACCCTTCTCCCAGTTCCTACTGGCGGGGCAGTGAGCACGTGGCTGCATGGGGCTTGGCTGCTGGCTGGGGTTAAACCACAACAGCTCATCAGACCTACTCATTACCTACTAACAAGAAAACAGATCTGGTTTGTGGTCTTTTAAATATGTATGGGTTAAAGGAAAAAGCTTATGCAAGCACTGTGATACTTTAAGAAATATAAGACATGTACACTGACAGCTTTCTTACTACTCTTAAGTATGCTTAGAATTACAAAGAAATTAATTTGCTACTTCATATAACTTGTACAGTACCCACAAGGTATGTTTATAAAATATATATAAAATTTATGAAAATATGTTTCCTGCATTTTCAGGTGATAATGTTCCTGTTGTTTCTGATGGAGTATATTCTAGTGGTAAGGGATTTTAAATATGTTATTAATATAAGTATGAAACATAGACCTTTTGAATTAACACAGACTGCCACATTCAGATATATATATTATGACAGTTGTAGTTTTTTTCTGTTTTATTCATATTACCCTGGGCAGTTTAGACCATTTTAATTCTGAATACTAACAGCTAGCAGAACAGAGGTGAATAATGTTTCTTAGCTAATCTATTGAGGAGCTGCAGACATGATGCCCAGTATTATGTTTTCTTGCATGGTATCCCTGGGCTAGGCTGGGAGATGTCACAACTATCAAGCAAAGGTAGATGGTTATGTTCCCTAGGTTCCCTCTACAAGCAGCTGGAGAGAGAGGAAGATCCTTTAGAGGCTGAGACAAGGAAGACTTTGTGTATGTTCCTCAATAGCACAGTAAGTATCTCAAAAGAATATGAAAACACCAGGAAAATAACTCAGTTAGCTTTTTAGTTTGGTTGCCCAAAGACAGATGATGTGAAAGCCCTTGTACTACACCATTTTTAAAACACTGTCACTACTTCACTTTTAAGGCATGGAAAACAAAAGCACAGCTACAACTGCAATTTAGAGTCAGTATACTCCGTGTGATCTTAATATCTCTCTCCTCCAACTCCAACTGTGTCCCTATAATTTTGCTAAGAACAATTCCAAAGCCATCTGGACTTGGTCTACCATCTCCCTTCTAGGTGAGCCTGCTTGAATGGGGGATTTAAGAGTTTGACAAGTTGACTCCCAGAGGTCTCTTTCAACACTGAACATTTTGTGACTCTATGATTCCTAATTTCATGGAAATGCTTGTGGTGCAATTTTAGATGTTAATAATAAGAACTTTGATTAAATACTAAAAAAAATTGCCTGGAGACTCATGAAGCTCTCTTCTAGAATCCAAGACTGAAAAAAGGTCCTAGAGCATTTTTTCCACCTATGTTTTGCTGCTAACTGCAGTTCATTAAGGATAGATAATGTCCCTGTCTACTGAAGGGCAAAGAATTGCAGGCACATCTTGATTGCTTCTAGTTTATTCTTCATTTATGTCCTTTTTATTTGGCTATTTTTTTTTTTTTTTGCATTTAATCCATAAATGATTTGTATAAAAAAATTATGTAGAGCTGGAAAATTTAGAAAGGTCAGAACATAAAGCAAACATCTTCTTGGGGAAACAGAAATGTGTTCTTTATCCTGTTGTTCAGCACAGCTGGAGTGCTTTCAGTGGCAGAAAATGTTCATTTTGAAAATTTGGAAGCAAAATCTGTACTTAGAGGAAGATCATGCTTTTACCATTTTAATGATCATACATTCAGCAAAAATTTTAGAGTTCTGACTAATAGAATTATGATGAGAATGGCAGCTACCACAGGAAAGAACAGTCAGATATCTATCAAAAGCTTTGGCTTTCATTTTCTGCACTCTTACATGCAGAAGATCTGCCTTTACTTCTGTCAGGAAAGTATTATTAGAAGTTAGAAACCATATGGTGCAGTAGAAACATACTTATGATGAACTAGATTCAGACTTCTAGCTAGGAGCAAAAAGTGCATGGGGCAAGTCCTTTTCTAATTGGGATGAGATTTTTGCCAGCAATCAGAGTGCAAATTTTCTCTTGCTTGTACTGTAAGAAACAGTTAATAAAGCAAAAGAAGCTCTTTGGGGAGACCAAACCTTGCATCTCTGCATAGCTCTGGATCAATCTGTTCTGACAAGTCAAACTCCTTCCATTCATGCAAAACTAGCAAATCTCTATGTTCTGCCCTAACTCTTGCATCTTTTTCCTGTTTTGAAAGGAGACGTATTATTCAGCGTACACATGGGAAAATTTGGAAACAGCTACAAAATAATTCAGTAGCAACATTTAGTTTATGAAAATTTATGCCTATTTTATAGTCACTGCAGAAAAATATGCAAATCTATGAAAAGAAATTATTCTGGTTGATCTACAATTATTTATTGAAGAGATTTGCTAGAAAAAGAAACACCTGAATGTCTGTCATCTCTGATTTAACAAGCAGCCTGGGACACCTCCAGGCATTACTTACCCTTAACTGAGAAACTTGTAAAATAATGATTTTTTTCCTTATTTTTTAGGGGATTAATATTTTAATTTTATGAATGGGCACTTTTTTGTTAAGATGTACATTGTAATGTCTTTTGGTAATAAGTAGAAGTCCACTCAAAAATATGTAACTAAGTTGTTATGAATAGAGACTTTTAAAATTTTTTGCTGTGCCTTTGGCTGTTTTGTGAGTTTAGCTTCTCACTTAGGGCCACAGTTCGACTAAATATCAAACAGATAGGAAATGAGAGTCCTGAACAAGGTATTTTGAGAGAGAATTTGAAGTTGAGAAACATAGATTTGAAAGGTTGAACATAACCCTGAAAGATTGCTAACTCCTTTCTTAAACTGTAGGAGACTGAGGCTGGATGGGGGATGGTGGAAATAAAAGAAGGTCAGAAAGGTAGATACAAAGAACTTTTCCTTCACTTGCAGAAGGATGGATCAGCTTGTCTCTTCACCTCTCTTATTTAAGGACAGTATAAGTCTAATTTATTGCAGAAACTGAAGCCATGAACATCAGAATAATATTGACTCCAAATGAACAGAAGCAAAGTTCCTCCCCTGGCTGCAAGGAAACAAGCTGAACCAGTGTCAGAATTTTCTCATGCTGCTTCTGCACCTTGGAGAGATTCCAAATCCCTGCTTTAGTCTTTCCTGTTTTTTGACTATTCACAACCAGGATCTCTGATGCCTCAGAAAATAAAGATGCTACAGGACACATCAAGGCAAGAAACCCAGAACAGAGTCAGCATGGTTCAGTAGCGTTTCCTTGGCTCTGGCTTAGCACAAGACAGGTAAGGCACAAGCTGGCACTTGCAAAGCCACGCAGGTGCTTCTGCACTGTGCTTCTTATCTCAGTCCTGGGGAGACTGACCAGCTCCAGAGCCAGACCTTACCACAGCACATCTGTCCTTCCACTGTAGCTTAAGCAGAGTTGAACTGAATGTTGTGGGAAAAAAATTGATAGATTTTATTTTTAGAGATAGTGAATAGTCATCTGTGGTTATTAAAGGGAAACAGATGTTTGTGTTTGCCAATGTGTTGGCATTATTTATATTTATATCTCTGTAAATACTTTATGTCTATCTAAGAATGTAACTCAAAATTCAATATGAAATGAAGGGCAACACAAGGCTACTGTTAGGGACTTATCGTTGTGATGAGAGGCACAGGGGAAGAGAAAGTTCTGTGAAGGATCTTGGGGTTTTTGGTTGGCTTTTTGATTCCTAGCTGTAAACCAAGCCAAACCAGAAAATAGACAAACCCAAAACCAACCAAACACCTCCTCCCCAAGCTCACAAAATAAACACCATAAAACTTTTTCCTAGAATACTGTTTTATTATAGCATTTTCCTAAATTTTCACACAAGATGGAAGCTACAAATATATAAATTTTTTGGTAGTATTTCTCAAAAAGAAGTCTTCATAAGAAAATGAAAACAGGCTCAATATCTGTTGCATGTGATTTTGGAAGTGGTGATAAAATAAATATTTGGCAACAATAAATATTTCGGGATGGCCTGTCATGCATTTCAAATTCTTGGCTTCCTTATCTGGCATGATATGTTCCCTATTTAAATTAATGCCATAACCAGGAACAGACAAGTTTCTCAGACAACATAAATTAACATAGATCCAACTAAGTCAATTGACCAAAATGACATGAGAATACAAATCAGTTGAGGGTATCTTAATCTGAAATAAGTTTTAAATAGTTTTTTTACAATTTTTCATCCACTTTCCTTGTGAATCTTGTTCATAACCAAAATAGGAAACCGTGAATGAATCACACAGAATTCCATCAGATAATCTCCTATTTCTGTTAGTTCTTATTTATTAAAGTGCTGTGGCACACATGGATTCTGCTTGGGTTTTTTGTCCCTTTCTTGTCTCAGCAGCTTCCTTTTCCTTGTCGTATCTCTTCTCATATCTTCTATCCTGTATCATGTGGTATCTCAGAGAAAAAAAACAAGACTATTTTTTGGGGTTTTTTTTTGAGTTGAAACTAAGGAAAAATATGCTGCTAGTGATGCAGAACTATAGTGAGTCTGTAGAATGAAGGAGACAGAAATGGTGACAGAATAAGAGGTCACCTTTTCTCTTGAATGTTACCCCAGTGAAAAATTGAAGAGTAACTTGGTCCAGACCTGGTGGCTACTGAGCTGCTGTGTAAATGGAAGGAGTTTATATTTGAGAAGCTTATGGAAAAGTCTCCAAGGACAGAAAATTGAGAAGAATAGTCAGAAAAAGATTACATGCTGGATATAAAATATGTAGTATAAATTATGAGCTTGCAAGTAAAATATAAAAAAGAAAAATAATAAGTAGAGGAAGAAAATAGCAACTACTATTGCAAAGGCATAGAAAAGAATGATGTGAGACAGCTACAGCTGGAGAAACAGGAAAAATGAGGCCAAGTTAGATGAAAGAGGAAAGAGCAGCAGGAGTTTATTTGAGGCTGAATAAGAGCCAAAGGTGAACAGAGCGGAATCTGCTATTCATCCATCATGAGAGATTTGACAGATTTCTCCTAAAGTATCAAGAATATGCCAAATTGTGAGGCCAAGGCATTAGAATAATAAAGGTTTTCAAGTGTTATTTTTCTTCTATTCTTTTTATATAAAAACAAACAAAAAAAGTAGGTGGAAGGACTGAATAAACTGTGATAACAGATAGATGACTGCTAAGATAAAATAATATTACATCTTCAAGACCTTCAGCCACAGACAGGTGTTCAGAAACACAACACAGTGACTGGATGGAGTCCATTTCAGAGAAAAACAGCCTTCAGGTTACAGTGACTGCAAAGATCCTGAAAATCAAAGGGGACAAATTTGCATTCACTAGGTAATTGCCATCCCTACTTTCAACAAAGACAAGGGGAAAAACAAAGCCACATGACATGTTGCAATGGATAAAGAATGATCATGAGGGAGGAATATTTAATTATAACACAATACCAAAGTAGGTTATAACTGTTCATGGAAGAGTTGAACATAGATAGTTGAATATAGTCAAGAAGAAGTAATTGCAAAGTTTACAAGGACAGATCTGGGTATGTCAACAAACAGAAGGACAAGAACTGCTACTACGTGTAAAGAGGGTATTATATGGATATTTGAAACCTGGTGAGCTAGTCACTAACCATGGAAGTCAATTACTAAAAATTAAAGAATCAAGACACAGTAGAGAAGTGTTCAAGGAGGAAGAAACATTAAAGAGATGAAAAAATCCACAAAAATGGAATGAAAATATACAATAGCAGAATTTCTCTGGACTAAAATATAGGGTTTTTTTAAAAAAAAAGGTAAACAAATTATAAAAGTCATGACAAGATTTTCAAAATTTTATTACTCACATTACTGAACCAGTTAGAGATGACTCTATCAGATTCAGTTTCGGTAAGAATTAACTGAGACTTAGTGGTTGAAGATAACATGGGTTTAGTGACAGTAAATTAATTAATCTTTTTTTTATTCAATGAATGGAAAAAGGATATGTGATATAAGGTCTTCACATTCAAAAAGTAGTATCAGTGTTCAAGAAACTGCAAGTTTCTTTACACTGAAGAAACTGTGTATAAAATAGGAAAGTTTTATATTCCTGGCAATCTTAATAAAGGTGAATTATACTGCCTGTAGTGAGTTTTAATTTTTATTACTTTTATTCTTTTCAAACCAGAAATGAGCATTTCAGTTTATCTGATTCTGTACAGGAAATTCATCACATGAATCTCACTACTTTCTTCATTTTCTCTGTATTCATCTTCATGTGTATTCATGGTGGTTAACAATTGTCAGTATAACTTCAGAGTTCTTGCATTTATTTAGAAAAACTTGCTGCTGTTATGATGGCTAATTACATATAATCATTGTTCTTAAGTGGAACCAATTTTTATGACATTTCAGGATAATCATACCTTAATCCTGTAGTAAACTTGAATTTTAATAAAGAATTCAGAAACGTGAAATTTCCAATACACAGATTGAGAGTTTTAGATTTAATGTTGAAAGGTGTGAGAGGGTCAGGAATGAAAATACAGACATTGTGCTAATTCTGGCAGTTTCAATTCTGCATCTGTTGGTGTCTCCATATTGCCGATGAACTCTGATAAATTTATAATTTTAAAAAAGTCCCATGTGTATCTTTTTATTTTGCATGTTAGTGTGCATCTGCAGTGACACAGATCTGCAGTTCCCTTTACACAGCAAATGTAGCAGACAATTTTTCACTGTAATTGTCATGCTGTACATGAGGACTGCATTAGGATTTGAGAAAAGGCTGTTAAGAGTGTTCCTCATGATAGTTTTCACTTCAGCTAATGTGCACCTCTATTCTGTAAGTCCAGGCAGAATGTGAAACAAGGCATAGATAGAGACTTATTTTATTTGTTTTACACAAATTCATAGGAAAAGAACCTGACAAATATCTCAAAAGGTCAGTTTCTCTACTCATTCCAAAGACAGCAAAGATATATAGGAGACTCCATACAGAGAAGCATATGGTAAAAGTTCTATATAATATAATTTATGATTAACTATCTAATACCTGATGATAATTTTTAGTTGTGATTACACAGTATGATCAAAATGTGCAAGGAAAAATATTTAAGAAGAAATATTAATTTTAAGTAAAACAAGTTAAGTTGTTTGTGCAATTTTAAAAATGATTCGTTTCTCTGGTCTAAAGCTCCTTTTTTTTTTTTTTTTCCTAGCTTTGATTGTGTTTTATGAGAGAATCGTACTGTTTTAGCAATATTATATGATTCAGTATTTTCAACATAAAATATTTAACAAAAATACAAATATTTAAGTATGGGAAGAGTTTTGTGGCCTTGTATTGTTTTATTTGTGTGGTGTTGAATAAGAACATAATTTAAAATACTGGAAATTTTCTTCTAATGTGTATATATCTATTTATCAATAATATATTTAAGTTTATACCACAGTAAAATATAATCCTGAAGTCATTTAAGATAATTATTAGTGTATCTTTCAGATTTTAAAAGGTGATGAATATGAACCCATCCATCCATATATATGCCTTAAAGAAATATGCCATATTGAATACCATAAAGTTGACCTGTCTGATAAAAATGTTTTATTTTCAAGAATAGACTTCATCCTACATTACTATTCATCATTATTTCTGCCGCATCAGAGTTTATGATGGAATGAAGTGATATTTATGTATTTATTGCTGTGCTATTTCATTATACATCATTGAGTTTTATGATATTTCTAAGTAAATTAATTATACATGTTCTCCCTGCTCCCCAGTCTGAACGCTTATAACCAGCGGCCATTTGAATAAATATCTGTGTGTATCCTGAACTGGAGAGTTGGATTTGAGATACTTTTGCATAAGTTTGGAGTATGGAAATTCCATTAAAATATCAACAAGAAAGTGAGGAAAGTACATCTGAAATAAAAATAAGCATAAAACCAGATTTAATGATGGTACATTATACATAAGCTACTAGCTTAAATTTATGTTCCATATGATAATGAAACTGAGAATATCTTCAAGTATTATTCATTCTGACCAATGTTAAATGTTGTGTTTAACAGAATTATGAAATATTTACTTAAACAACTATTTTTTGTGATATCAAAGTATGATGTGTCTGTAATACGTGACTTACTATCATATAATAATTTTAAATAATACTCATGTAAGAATTAAATTATCCTTACAATAATTATAGCATGTATTAAAAATTATTCTACAATAAATGACGTTATACAATAAAAATCATATTAAGAATAATTAGATAGGTGTTCCAAGGAAAAATGAATGTTACTTTTTAATCCTTCCCTACATTTAGATAACTTACAAAGGGAAATATTTCACTAGTGATGACAGTATTGCAGTTAACAGTAATGAGGAAATATAATAGTTGGAACAAGTGACAACTATAAAGGGGATGTCGTGGTGCACAACTGTATGGACATTTGACAAAGCATGAGCATCAAAGACAGCACTGAGCATCTCTTCTTGTCCCAAAACTGGTTTTAATGGGTATAATTGTAACATAACATTAACACTGGTCATATTAAATACCACCTGGTGGTTTATTACAGACCCGGATAATTTACAAAAAGAAATAGTATTTAATAAGAATTTTTTTTATATATTTGCTGAATATTTTGCAACTTAATATCCTAGAAAGCCATCTGCTCAGCCACTTTGAAGTTTCTAGAATAGTCTTTCCTTGAAAATAAACCAGAAAAATTGTGTTCAGCTTTCAACAAGGAGTTGACACTTTGTGGCTCTTAGCACTACTGTGTGAAATGTTGGCAGATAGGATGAGCTGTAATGGTCTGAACAAGTAAGTATCAAACTTCCTTTCTGCTATAATAATTGGTGTGGAAAATTACAACAACCATCTCCAATTTTAAAAACATCATCTTGTTTTCCTTTATTTATTGTTAGCATTGTGCAAGTTTTATAAGAGAGGAAAAATAAATTGGGATTGGGGGAAAAGCGTGATTGATTTTATTTATCATGTAAATGTGCATATTTGTACATGTCTCTGTACTGACATAGTATTATTATTCCTATTGTTAAAAAAACCCAATGAAGATGGTGCCAGAAATAATGTATGTTTCCATTAATACTAAATCACATTAAGGGAGATTCAAAATGGTAATCGTTTTTATTTAAAAACAAAAATGGAAAAATGCTATACTGCTAGTAAAATTTCCTCTTTATTTTGAGCACTGTTGAAGTCTTTTACATGCCCAAATAATAAGAGTGGACTAAATATATGAAATGTCCTCTTCTGAGCAAATAACAGGTGTAAATATATTGCATTAAACTGAAATTGATCCGAATTTTCACTATCAGCCACTAGTAGTTACATGAGGACCAGAGTCCTGGCTGTGAAGTTCTACATCAAACAGATAATTTCCTGGGTGTGAGATCAGACTAAGTGCTGGATTTCAAGCCTTGCTTGTAACCATATGTGTTTTGCCACTGAAATCTGACAGAGGAAATTTAAGTGTTGAAGGGTAAGATTAAAATGTAACATTATTCACATATTCAAAGGGAATCTCTGCACAATGACTTGGTAACCATGGACACAAAAATCTCATCTGAATGCTATCTGGAAGATGAAAGATTACATCTAGGAAATTTTTTTCTGCATGTTATTTGTTAATTGGGAGATAAGCATCTCCTCAAAATTTGGGGTTGATACACAGAAGACTGTGTATCACAGCAGTCACGTGCATGGCTAGTGACCTAATGTCTTAATTGATGGAAACTGCTACTTTAGTAATTTTGCAGTACTTAGGAATATGAATTGGTCAGAATCTGCCAGGCTCAAGGTAACACCTCTTGTAAAATGAGAATTTAATTTGATGCATTTTTAAAGTTTAAATTTTCAGATGAATTGTGGAGAAATATCAGTATTGATCAAGGAAATTTATAACCTGCAAAATTGTTACTTTGGAAGATGTGGCCTGAATATAAATTGATAGGTGTTTTATAGGCTGATAAGAATTTGACAGACAGTTAAGGTGATGTTTTGAGGTGCAATTTATTGTCATGATCAGTGTGGAATGTATGCAAATTGAGCTCAATTCAAATATAATCTCCAGATTCATGTGCCAGAATGTGGTATAAAATATCCGTTTGCTCATATATCTGCTAAAGGGACTAAAAATCTCTTGTGCTGTGAGAATTTATGTTCAAATTGCATTAGCGAAGACAGTTCTTAAATCTTAAAAGGGCAGTGTTTGAACCTAATGTTTATTATGACAGTGATGGGGTAAAATCCCCAGAAAGCTTAGATGGGTAGACAGTGGCAACTGTTCAGGCAATTTCTTATTCTCCATTACCTCTTCTTTACATAGATAGAGTATGACAAGGATCATGATATCTTCCTAGGATATTGAGAATATTTTGCAATATATATGTTTAGCACTTTATGCAAAATACTGATCCTTGGCATTTTCAACACAATAGTCAAGGAACCTCTGCATCAAACACAGTAAAAATGTGAGAAGTTCCTTCTCTCTCTCTCTTTTTTTTTTTTTTTTTAACTTGGAAACAACACTTTAATTTTCAAGCAAAAAATAAGACTAAACCTATTTTTAAATAGGTTTGTGTTTTTGCCTTGAGCAGACCAAAAGAAAAAAAAACCCACAAATTTACCTACCTTTGCATCTCGCAGGGCTGCAAGCTGAATTATGGAAAGAATTTCGGACAAAAATAGAATATGAAATGGTTCTTTTTATATCATCAACCCTACATGTCATCATGATGCACCATACATAGAATTAAACAAAAGTTGCAGAGCACACTAAGATTTTCAGGTAAGATTTAAATCAAGGATCTGGTTCAATGCAGTGAAAATTAGAAGGAGAATTTTAAATTCACTGGACATCACTTATGCTTATGCTTCAAAAATGAGTCATTGCTTAGTAATAGCTAGGAGTTGAGTTTAGATTAAATGGCAGTGATGGTTTCAGGGACCTAGAAGAAAAAGAAATGTGACTTAGTGGAGGGTGGAATAGGAAAACACGTACATATATATTTATACATATGTATATAAATGCATATACATAGCTTTGCAACATATGAGTGGCAAATGTGCTTATGAAACTGGGACTTATTTTTCTATGAAAATAAACCAGCCTAAAATAATAACGAGTTCAATGAGTAATGACCAGCTCTTTGAGGATGGCTAGACTTATTGCTTCAGGCACCAGCTTGAGCTCTAAGAGGAAAAGAGATTTGTCTGTTGTTTTTTTCCACTGTTTGTTTTTTCCTGCAGTGCATGAGGAAAACAGGAAAATAAGCAAGCATGACTGTACCTTTCTAGGAGAAACTCCACTTGCTTAACAGAGCACAAGGAAATGCATCATTTGTGGTAAAAAAAACCAAAAAAAAAAGAAATAAAAAGAAAAGGTCCTAAGTAGGTTCAGAGGCATGATTTATAAAACAATAAAAAATATTCTGGAAATAGCTATGCCAGAATTTGGGTAAACATGTTAAAGAACAAAGGAAAAACTTCTCTCAGCTATAAACTATAAATACTTTGTCCTATGAATTATGATGGCTTCATATTTACCAAAGAAGTAAATATGTATGCAATGTTATTTTAAAATATTTTTCTCACATAATGATGCAAAGTGTATTAAGGGACTGGAGAATCTCTCATAAAAGGAGAAGCTGAGACCTGGCACTGCTTAGCCCAAAGAAGAGAAGTTTCAGGGGGATCTTATCCATGTGTACAAATGTGTAACAGGGCCAGAGAGGACAGGTGTCAGCTCCAGACTCTTCTCAGTGATGTCCACATGAAAGGATGAGAGGCACAGATTAAAATGTTGGAAGTTTTATTTAAACAAAAGAAAAAACTTATTTTCTGTAAAGGTGATTGAATGCTGGGATGGCTGGTTTTGAACTCTCCATCCTTAGATCTGTTAAATACCTGACTGAACATGATCCAGAGCAACCTTCATTTGGGCACAGTGACCTTTCTCTGAGCAGAAGGATGAAGTAGAAAACTGTTCTTCCAAACTCAGTGATTCCATGACACATTTTATATTACTGTGTGTGAATAAGCATTCTAAAAAGAGAAATTGTTCTGGCAGAAAAAATATGGGATTGACTAGTCTCCATTTGTCATACTTGCCAGTTAGATGAGTTGCTTGCATTTTTTTTTTTTTCTCTTGCCTGAGATTGGCCTTGCCCTGCCAGTGATTGCCATGACAATGAATTTGTTTGACATATCATTTGATTTACCCTGGCAATAAGCATACACAAAATATTGTACTCTCTGCACGATAAAGTGTGTCTCTTTTGGGAGTTTTGTACAGCTAAAATATTATGGGCTAAGTCGGCAAAGGACCTTGAACCGTCAGAAAAAAGCATTGTATGGGAGGACTTGGTTTTCTTCTGGACACAATCCTCCTATGAACAGTCTGTTCAACAAAACTGTATGAAAAATGTTGGACCCTGCCAAGAAAGATCTCCTTCTTAACTAGCATTTTGATTGGAAGAAAGGAGTGGTTATCCTGACACAATCTGCCAAACTATGATCAAAACTAGGTATTCATTGACTATCAGGAATAGCATCCTATATATAAAATAAGATGTAGGAATGCTTTTTAAACACCTGAGGTTGACTTTGTGTTCAGTGTTTATGCACTCTGTTTTTTATCACTGTTCAGTCTTAATTCAAGAACACATTTGCAGTCAGGAAGGCATTTATAAACATTGAGAAAGTTTGGCCCTAACACAGCAGAAAAGTAAGTTACAAGATAGAGTGAGCATAAGCTGCTATGCTAGAAAAGGAAAATGTGGTATTTAGATTAAAGAAATGCTTCTGTTTGACACAGACTGAGAAAGTATGAAAGCAATCATTCTAGTCATCCTGGACTCATAAACCTGATTTAGAATTCCTAGCAGACCTGGATTCTTGTGTGTTTATGTGATTGGTAGGAAATCTCATATTCCTTGTTGTAGCATTTTACCTGGTACATCTCTTTTCCACTGTTTTGCAGGTCAATGTGTGACCTCAGTGTCTTATGTCAAGAGAAGTACTTATATAAAGTAAATGGTTACAATTCAAGGTAATGTTTAGTAAAAAAGGCTACTTTAACCAAGCAAACGTGACAGGGCCATGGCATATCCCCAGCATGTAAATGTTTGTTCTGTTGCGTTTTTAGACTAGTGGTTGATGCAGGTCAGCTAAGAATATCAGTAACAAACAATTCCTGTATTCTGCCACAGGAGATCTATCTTAAGGTAGAAAATGCTGCCACTGAGTAGTATGGCCAAAGCCATGTAATTTTTCTAAGCTGCCGCTCTCTTCCCCACACAGGTATCAGCATAGGCTGCCCCACCTCGTGCAGCTGCAACCTTCATGCCTTCATCACTCTGGACACACACCATGGTGTTCTGCTGTGAAAAACCCTACTCTTGAGAACTCCAGAACTTCATGCTCCTGATTTGGATGAGTTGTTTCAAATTGAAAAAGAGGCCCATCTGTGTGGTAGAAGCCTCTGATTGTTCATGACCTTGCAGTGGCTCCCATTCTTGATGCTCCCCATTCTCAGATTATTATTGTCCTGAAGAACCACATCACCTTCGAAGGATGCAACAGAAGGTGTTGGGAAACCGTCATCTCCTATGCTGTTGCTACCATCCCCCATACTGGTGAGACTTCCAGTGGTGTCAGCCCACAAACCCAGCTCTGGTAAGAAAAAAGTGCCTTAAAACATGCTTTTGGGAAAGCTCTGGGTTAAAGCAAAATGATAAGGATACCTGCACGATCTCCTCACAAAATGGCTTTTAAAGACAAATTTAATTCTAAAGCAGTTTAAATTGTAGCAGTGGAATTGCATTAAAGATTGATTTATTATAGTTTAAATTCTGGCTGCCAGAGGATGGAAGAGCTACTTTTCACTGAAAAAGCAAGAATTTGCTCTTATATTTTGCCTGAATGATGTAATAAGAATGACTTAGTAACTGCAGATTGAGAAAATGATATATGTTGGCTATGACCCACGTAGGGTTATTCTCTGTTAACTAAATTAAACCATGTGTTAAAATGGATCCCTTTTCAGTTGGTTTTACATTATAGAAGTATACTGAGCATTCTATAAGTGCCCATTCATTACATTTACTGTCAATTGTTTCATGTGAATAATTTACAGCAAATGATCTCCAAAAAATCAATATCAGACTTCTGAATTTACAGAGCTATTGGATATGCAGGAGCAAAGCTTTTATGTTAACTAGCAATAGATCTAACATTTCCCTTGCACCTTGAAAAAGTAACCCCAAAGATAAGAAATCTTTCTGAGTCTAAGTAATTGTAAGTTCTTACCAGTTATTTACCTAAATTCCATCTGCTGTCCTAGCATTGCCACTGGCGTTGATGTCCTTAAGAGGATGGTGAGGTCTGGTGCGTGGGTGTTTACTGGGTCCTTCGTTGCATTCTTATGATGTTTCCTAGTGGGAACACAGTTAAAAATGTATGGATAAAGTGGGGAAATACAATGCTTCTGTGATGCTTAGTGATATGTAAAATATTGCCTTAGTGCACAAATAACAACCATGGCCTGGAATACAGGAATGTCTTGTGACTGTCTTGCTTATGGGGAATGACTTAGTAACACCACAGCAGTTTGTAATTATTTAAAGAAAAAAAGTTGATCATATTACTTCTTTTCTCAATTTTATATGTAAACAATACTTTTGAATAAGTGTTCTCTTTTTGCTTCCCTGTGCTTGAAGTATTCCTAGTATTATTAGCCTCAGCTACTGCTGGTGTTACCTCAGAGATTTTGTGCACAAGACCTCTGAAGTCTTCCCTGCTCGGTGGTTAGCAAGACACAAGATTTTTGTTTTATGTCAACTAGCAGATCTCTGGCCTTGGGTGGGAGCTATAGCACAGGCCAAGGAAGTCCCACAGCAGACATCAGGGATGATCTTGTTCCAGGTTTGTCTTTTTCTCTGTCAGACATAAATCTCCAACACTAGCTGAGGAAGTGCTCTCTCCCCTCCTTACATGCATGGCCTGTGGTGTGACACACCCATCAGCTTCATGACACTCTTTTCAAAGAGCCTGTACTGTCCTTCCACTATTTCATATACCTTGAATTGAGCACAAACACATATACACACACACAAGTGATTATCATATCTGAGGAACATTGCAGAAAATCAGGGTCTAGATTGGTGAAATGCAGCCAAATATCCACAATTTGTCCTCAGAGCTAGAGGCTCCCAGCCATGTGTTGTCTACCAGTTTTTCTTGTAACATAATTCACGTTTTCATTAGCCCTTTCTGGCACTTGAGTAAAAAAAAATATTTTTTCACCCTTATGCTTAAAGTCTTAAGTCTTGTAAAAAATGCTCCCCTGAGGAAGACCTTTCAGTTTAGAGAATGGCACCCAGCTCTCATGCAGCACTTACAAGTGAGCCCTTCAACACTGGCATGCCACAACCAGCATCGTGCTGCTGAGCTCCGTTCACTGAATTTACCAAGGGAGGGAGGCCAGGCCAGGGAGAAATTTACACACACTCAAACACACACATGCACACGTTGTTTGAGCTCAGTCACTGCTCAGTTACATGCTTACCAGAGTTGTACCTATCACCCTATCAACTGATTAATGAGTCATTGCCATTTTGGAACGGGGTGAAGAGTTCAGTAGAAAACTAAGACTGATATTGAGCCCTTAGATGCAGAGATCATATTATATACGGGTTACGATGCCTTGAGAGACCACGTGAAAACAGAGACTAGACAAGGATAAGGGAATACAGGTGGGTATTTGAAAGGCCTTCAAAGGTACACCCTGGGGAGCTAGAGGCCATTGCCAAAATGGACCCCAAGATGGATGACAGATCATGAGTTCTTCACACCTTTATAGGTTTGGCTCCTTTGTATATCAGGGCTAATTCTCCAATTAAAGCTTCAGTTTAATGATGTAATTCCCCTCAGCTTGACCCCCTTTCAGAGGCTTTTGGTTTACACTTTTTGGGCCTGGGATGGTCTAGGTGTCCTTGAAGAGCCCCGGAGAGGCTTTACCATGTCTACCCAGCATGAGAGGGCAGAAATTAACAGGCTACAAGATACTTCAGAGTTACACACTAAGCAGTACAGGATTTTGAAAAATATAAAATTAAAACTTAAGGCTTCCATTATGGTAAACAACATCGTAAGCAAGGCCTTTTTTTAGTACTTAGGATACCTATAAAAAGGGGAGAATTGTTCATCTGCTACTTTGAGTCTCTTATGCCAGCCTTAATGGTTTGTTTTGTAACTATGTATTCATCTACCCATGCACTACTGTTTAAATACATATTAAAGAAAAGGAAAAAAAATCTTTCAAGTGACTCACAACCATAAAGATGAATACCCATTTAATTTGTTTAGTGACAGGGACCTTAACCCCAGCATCCTCTTTCCCCAAGCTCTGTGTTTCTACATTGTTTGAAGGCTTTTTGATTTAGAATATAAGTTCCTGCAGAAATTAACTGTAACGTCTTGCATATTATAAGAAGAAAATGTGGACTTTCTCATCTTTGCTTCTACCTCGAGACAATAATAACATAAACTTCAGTTTAGCTAAGGGCCCAGATATCCCACTGGGTAGAAGGCTATTAGATATTTTGTAACATGGAGACTCCAGCATAATTTTGGATGTTTTAAAGGATAAGATTTGTTCTGCTCACCATTTCAGAAGCTACACCAACATGTTATGATAGCTAAGCTGTGCCAGTATTTCTGAAGTCATAACAAGTCATTCAGACACTGCTATACTTAATATTTTGCACTGGCCAACTTTTTTCTTAATCATTAGCTGAAATTTGCTGCCAGGGGCAAGAGTTCCCAGCTGTGTAACTGGTTACTAGAAATCAGATACAGACAAAAGTAACTGTCTTCAAAAAATCACTTTGGTTATTATAACATACCTGATATATTGATTATGTCCTTTATATCTATCTCTCTAGCTAAAGTTATATATCTATCTATTTCTGACCAAAAAGTTAAGGAATTAGAAAGAGAAGCTGAGGTGTACCCCTTGTCAGGATAGGACAAATGTTACATCAACAATAGCACATACAAAGAATTACTTCTACTTCCATAGTTATAACCTTCCCAAGCTTTCCTGGGAACTTTATAAACAAACAAAAAAGAAATATAGGAGAAAACTTAATCTACCACTTACTCTGCCTGTCAGATACTAAGCAGATCAAGAATTTTTTGTAGCAACTGCAGTTAAACAGTTTATTTTTTGTATGTGAATGGGCTCATTCTTAGAAAAGCAGCTTTTTCTTTCAAGCCTGCAGCATGAAGGAACATATTATGCAAGCTTGCAGTGAAATGACTTTATCATCTAAGGCTATTCATGATAGAACAAATAAAATATTGCAGTTGTCTTCAGTGGAAACTCAGCTGACCCTTTGCTAGCATAGCATCTATTATGCAGCTCCCAATTACGTTTCTGTAGACTTGATTAGGCTTTTTATTTCAAATAACAGGGATAAAAAACTTAGTTTTCACATGTGAAAATTCTTCATTAATCAACTCTATTTATTAATAATTCATTTGCTACTTACATAAGTGTTTACAGACTAAAAAGCAATGTTTTGGTTGATGGCACTATTTCACCCTTTGTGGAGAACCATTCCCCTGAGTCATGCAGTATTAATTCTGATATGCGTGAATGCAACAATATAAAAAATGATGTAACAAGAAAAATAATTAGTACTTTATGCCCCATTTGAATTGTCGGGGTGTAAAAATATAACCAGGGAATGGGAAAAAAAAGACATTAATGAGGCAATTTTAACAAGCAACTGTGAGCCAAAGTCACTGTTCCTATTTACATATCAGTTTCCAGTTCTCAAGCAGTATTAGAAAAGAGATTTACCAGTGTGTATTACCAGTGTAAATTAATTAATTAAAACATATATAAAGGCATTAACAATAGAGAAAAATATTTGCATTTAGAGAAGATTGAAAAAAATAGATTTGTGTATATTAGGATACATAAGAAGATTGATTCTTATAGAAGAAATTGATAGTGAAGATGAGTGTCCAGTACAGTATAATAAATGTATTTGATCTCTAGACATAAAAACTGGAAAGAAGCAGTCACAACAATATTTAAGAAATTTAAAAGAAGCATTTGAAAGCAACTAAATGGCAATAGTTTGCCGAATTATCTTTAGGTGTAAAACAAATGTACTTAAGCAGGGGGTGTGAAAATATTATCAGGAAGGAAAACAAAACACATATTTGAACACAATTAGGAGCCAATTATTAACTAAACTAAGACCCACGTTCAGAAAAATGTAATCCTTGCACAATAGAAAAGGAGGTGGTCCTGATGGAAAGATATTGGACATGATTATGAATGATCGTGTGTTAGGTGACATGATTATGAATGATCTCAAAAAGAACTGAATGATCACAAATGCAGAATCAATATTCAGATTCACAGATAAACGGTTACTTCCAGGCATGCTAAGAAATGTGGAAAACCAAACCTAAAATGGCAAATGTTCCTTCTCCTCTTCCCTCCTCCCTTACATAATATCATCTACACTGCTTTTCAATTACAGAGATGTTAGCAGATGTGTTAATAAGTGTTAATGGGTAAGGGTTAGTGCATAAGTGTTAATATTCTCTCACTGGGAACGCTGATGTCTGAAAGGTGGAGGGACACCACCAGCCAGCAGGTTGAGGGAAGCGATTCTGCACCTCTGCTGCACTCTGGTGAGCTGCACATGGGTTGCTGCCATCGAGTTCTGTCATGCCCTGTGCAGGAAAGACATGCACGGTGGAGTGAGTCCAGAGCAGGGCCACAGAAACAATCAGAGGGCTGGAACATTTCTCCTATGAGAAAAGGCTGAGAGATTTGGAGTTGCTCAGCCAGGAGAAGACAAATTTCTGGGGTGACGTTATAGCAGCTTTCCAGTATTTAAGTGGGGCTTTTGAGAAGGATGGAGACAGATGTTTTAGCAGGGCTTCCAGCAACAGGACAAGGGGTAATGGTTTTAAACTGAAGGAGGGTAGGCTCAGACTAGATAAAATGGAAAAATATTTCACAATGAGGGTGGTGAAGCACTGACAGAGGTTGTCTAGAGAGGTCATACATGCCCCATCCCTGAAAACCTTCAAAGCCCGGTTAGATGGGGCTCTGAGCAACACGAGCTAGTCCCTGGTCATTGCAGAGGACTTGTTCTAGATGACTTTTAAAAGTCCCTTTCAACCCGAATCATTCTATGATTTTATGACAGAGTGCCTGGAAATCAAGTGATAAACTTTATTCCAGTCCAAGAAACTGTTCTAAATATTCTGCCTGCCACTGGTATTATAAACATGGGAATAATAATTTTAACTGCAAAAATCTTCCTATTAATTTTTTTATTGACTACACTGTCTTCTATGTGGGTTTTTTTAGTGGATAGTAGTTTAACTTTCTTATTTTGGTGAGGGGTTTTTGTCTTTTTTTACCTAATTTTCTTCTCTCTATTGTTTCCAAGGACTGAATACTCTGATAATATCTGAATGGTAACTGTAGCTAATAGTTGTATCTTTATGCAGAAACCAGAATTAAGCATTTTCTAATTTCAAAGCTATTAATATTTTTTGTGAACTGACACATGTAAGTTTACAGGTGAAAAAAATGATATGTTACAGACTGGATCACCTGAAGTTTCCGTGCAATCACATTGTCTGACATATTTTATTTGTAAATAGAAATGGCTTTGCACAATGATTACTCTCTCTGAATAATTTCAGCAAAAGAAAAATAGGCATTGTGTTGATACAACTCCACTGAAGCATGCAATGATTTGATACATTTGAAGGTGCAACTGGGAGACTGCATTTAAATTCACTTGACGTACAGTCCAATGTAGCCTTCAGGCTGATGAATATGGGCAGTATTATATATAGCCCACAGAACACAGTAAATTGGCATCATTTAACTGCTTAGCAAATCCTGACTATATATTCAGTCATTACTGAGTTGCAAAAAGACCTGTTTATATTCAAATATTAGGAGCAATTATACAAAACCTCAACAACCAGGACATTATGTTGACATGCACTTCATTGTGTCACTGCTTTAACACTGCTTTAAATACAGTCTGATTGAGCTTTTATTTACACTGTCAGTGACTCTTTCATTTCAGCATGCCTTTGTACTACTGATACATTTTCATATTATATTGAAGTTACCTTTTTAAAAGCTCGATAAATAGTTGCAATCACCTCTACTAGACTGGATGGGGAGTGATTGCAATTAGCTTCACATTCCCACTACTCCAAAAACTGTGCATTTCTAAAATTCATGGGGGTTATATTTGACAGGAAGATTGGAGCAATAACTGTTCGTGTATTCTACCACCTTGTTAATGCTCTCAACAGAAAACGATCCATATATTTGGGCTTTTAGGGAGCACAAAGCAGCCAAGAATACATAGGCAGGGAAATGCAAGAAGAGCTCCTTTCCTTGATCTCCTCTGCCCTCCAGTAGCTGGCTAAACCAGTACTGTTATAATCTCAAGTAAGCCAGCACAGCTCAGGCCTATGCTAATACATGACCAAACAGCATAACCATGAGGCTGAGCTGTATTCCAGGGTAACTTTCTCTCCTGTGGAAAATGCTGCTTTTCAATTAAGAAGCTTTAGTGTTCATTGGAGCAAGAACTAGAGCCTGCACATGAATCAACCTTTTGTTTCTTCCCTCTCCTTTCTCTTTGTCCCAGTGACTATTTCATTACTTTCTGCTAGGGTAATTAATTGAATACCTTCAGCTGGAGAAATTCAGAGCAAGAGAGATATGTCCCTGACTATCTGGCAACATTGCAATTAGGGCACTCTGCTGAGATGGAAAATACTTTCATCAAAATGCAATCAGATATGGAAGAGACATTAACTGAGTCCCAGCTGAGCACCCTGTCAGCTCTGCAGCTGTGCTCTATGGCAGGCGTGGACACTTCTCCACGGGGTTTTTTTTCACAAAGGTTTCAGATTGCTTTGAGCTCGTCTGCAAGGTCCTACCCTGGAGGTCTAATCTCTGAATCCCTCTGTCACTGAGATGCAGCATAGACAAAGGGCAGTTTCACTGTAGACATTTCTGTCATCTTGAGCAGCAGAAACTAGGCACTTCAGAGCTTTGCTGGGTGTTTCGATGCTATAAATTCTGGTGACTTCATCTGGGGTGTGCCAGTGCATCTTGCTGAGCTAGAGGAGGAGCTGCAGCTTTATTCTCTCTCACAGTGGACTGCAATGCGCTGGGCATCATCCTCCTCCCCATACAGAGCAGCAACTCAACGCTTTCTCTGAGATTCTGAGGTTTACCATGTAGCATACTACTGTAGACAGTCATTTCCTATTTTATTTAAAAATTTCGGAGCTATGTGGCCAAGTTTAGTGGGCAATCTTACACTTTGAGTTACCATTAGATTTGTGATTGCTTATCTGTTTTGGGGAAAATGATTCATTCTGTATCTCAGTAGGACACCAGGCAGAGATGTATATGAGAGATTTGTAATTCTGAAAAAATTATGCTGCCAGAAAATTCAAACCAACTCCTGTTCAGTCTGTATCAAACAGACTTATCAAGTATCTTATAATTTTTTTAAAGGGAAAGAAAGAAAAATTAGGTCAGAAGCTATGATACCTAGTCAGAACAATCAGCAGATTCACTGTAAAATGCATATGTGAAAAGCAAAAGCAAAGCATGACCTGGGGAACAGAAACTGATTAAGCTTGTATAAGTCTGTTTAATGTGCTAGTGACCTGATAGGTTGTAGATCCTCCATTTTCCTTGATGTTCAGCACTTTTGTATTTTAAAAAATATAAATAAGATACAATAAACCTTTCTGGAAAGGACCAGCTCATAAGATTGCTTTTTCAGTTTCTCCCTTAAGTAGTCTTTGCATGTCAGTGTGCTTTCATGCTTGTCAGTACATGACTATCTGAAGGGCTCCTGGAATGCTGAAAGTGACAAACATGCATTTCCATAACTAAACCTCACTGCTGGTCAGAATATATCGTTCCTTTTCCTGTCAATCATTTTTGTGTCCTATGCCTTGGAAAGACTTGGAAAACCACACCTCAGCTCTCTGCACTGAGGGGCTTCCAAGAGGTTTCTTGTGAAATTGCATCATTCAAATGAAATGGGAATGAGCCTGTAGTTAACCACTGAGACTATACACCAATAAATTATAATTTTCTATAGGTTTTGTCACAGATATTTTTCTATAGATATTGTCAACCAGATTTAGACAGCATTTGGCTACATAATGGAGACCTGTATCAAGATAAGAAGTAAATAAGAAGCAGATTGGTCAGCTGTGAGTTTTTCTAATTTGTCCTTCATACCTGATGAGAGTGCATTTTTCTTGGAGGCTGTAAAACTCAACACCAAAAGGAAATCTGTTCAATGTTATCAGAAACCTGTAATGTCTGCTGAAAGCTTTTATTTCACTACTTTAGTCATCTTTAACTCTGCTTTGTGTTTTATCTTTTCCACAGACTTACAGAAAGAAGACCAGAACCTTCCACGGGAGAACTTTCTAGACTTTTCATTTAATTTAGTCTAATATTATTGGCTTAGAAATGATAATTTCTTTTTACTTTACAGAGAGACTATGCCTCCAAACTTTTCTGGGCTTAAATTGCCCACAGAATTCTGTCTCAGATAGGTGAGTAATTGCGTAAACCTGTGTTTGACAAAATATCCAATTTTAGATGGTGATGAAGAACACTAAATACTATTTGAAGATCAAGAAAACCAAGGCAGAGTTGAAGGCAAAAACGCTGTTTTGAACATTTTTCAAATCCTGGGTACCTACCAGACAAGATCACCAGGAAAATTGATCACAATGAAGATAACCATTTATATAATCCCTAAATGTCCTTATGTAGGTGTTACATATTTGCATTTGAACTACATTAAATATGTACAAATGCATGCAGCTAAACATTTTAGGTTTAAAAATTCAATATATTAGAACTCTTTGAAAGATGTAAATCCCAAACTTTGTTAATGGGATAAGCAACACGTGTAGGCTCATGCTGCTGCATACATTACTGAGGGTTTAGGTGTAATTGAATAATGTAATTTAATGTAATTTAATTGAATGTAATTTAATATTGAAAATAAGAATAATTTTTGGATTTTTTTTTTCTTTCTGTAAGGTTCTAATAATCATAATGTCTTTTGTCTAAGGACTGTATCTCTAAACATGAACATGCCAATAATTAATATACACTAGGACTGACAATTTGACTAGTTAATATTAATGCAGTGGAAAGAGCATTAATACTGTAGTTAATAGTCTTTAAGGAAAACTACTTGGCCATTAATCTCTTCAATAATTCACTCTAATTTACTCTACACTTATCAATAGCTAGGAATAATTGTCCCATGTTAACAGACCTTACTGAAAGCCATGTCTTTGACTGAGGAAAGCTTTCCTACCAGTTCAATACTTGATCATTGTTTTCAAGCATTTCATTAATATTTTAACTTCCTATATTTTAGAGGTGTTTCAAAATCAACATGAACACATTTAAATACAAAGTAGTTCCAAGATGGCTTCACAGAACAGACATACACTTAATGCATGGGGAATCAGTTTGATAAAGAACCTGAAGTCTTTCAAACTGCTGCCTTAATCCTTAGTTAGACCAATGTTATGTATATTATATTAATCTAGTAAATCTTCTGATAGTCTTTTATAATACATTTTTAATTCACAGAGAAAACCTTGTTTTCTATGATTTTCATTTTTAAGGAAGAACAATATATGCTTAAAACAACTAAGGATTCTGAAGATGAAAGTTTAAAAAGGGAAAAATTACTTCTGTGAAAGTCTAATGCTGTTACCATCTGCCCTTGAAGTGCTTTGAGACTAGAGAAGTTAAACGGCGCTGGCAATCAAAGTCTGTCCTGAAAGTGGCTACATCAACACTATGAATAAAGCAGAGTGCTGAAGCAAGGGGTAGAAGCAACTGCAGGCCCTAAAGAAAGAGGTGATGGAACCTTCTGTGACATTGCACTTGTATAACTGAACCACAGACCTGATCTATAATTCTGAATAGATTTAAAATGTTATATCCACTCAATCAAAACAAACAATACTTCTAATGTGATATTGTAAGTCTGTGTCTCGTGTGAGAGGGAATGCTGGTCACACTAGAACCTGGTTAATGGCTGCCTTCCTTTAGGATGGCTGCTTAAAATTGCTAATTATTTTCAGGAAATCCATTTAAAGCAGATGTTTCTTGTTAAGAAGCACCAAACACAATTCTACAATTAATTACAGAAATTAAACATTAACAGTAGAATCCTTTTTAATACCTGCTCATACTAAGAAAAAAGCAAATTGACACAAATATTTTCAGTCAGAAAAATTATTTTCTGTCCATGGCTCTAAAGTACTTTATCAGAAAATCCGTCTGACATATGACATACAGAACAAGAAGCAGCCCTACTACATAATCCAGTCTAGCTTGAAAAAGATGATTCTCTGGACAAGGAATTGTGTAGTTATGCCTGAGATACAGCATGCCAGTTCCTGTCCAGAACAATACTCCTGCCATCCTTCCAACCAGTGGCCTTTTTTCTCGCATCCCTTAACTGAGAGTTCTTTTAACAACTGAGGATGTTCTTGCAAACTATTCAAAGGGGAAAAAAGTATCTTTATGTGTAAGTCCTAAATGTGAGGCTCAGAATGAGTCCACATTAGTATATAAAATCCTCAGTATTATTTAAAAATTCAATAAATTTGTAAATAATTTTATTTACAAATAAAGTTATTTACAAATTTTAAATAATTTCTAGTGAAATAGATTTGGTAGTCAGACCCTTAAATACATTGGAATATTTGCAATATTTGTGATTCTTTTGCTGCAGTTGTTTTGGTTTTTTTTTTGTTTTTTTTTTTTCCTGATGCTGAATAGATTTAAAATAAGATTAGAAAAAATTCTTTTAGTGTCTGAAAAATACCCCATTTTATGATTCGCTTACCATTTCTGCAGGCCTGAAGTCCCAAAGGACTCTGTGAAAGAGTATTTCCATTAACTCAGACACAAGGTGGCAAAATGTAGATTTTTTTTATGTTATATTTAAAATGATACTAATATACTAAAAAATAAACCCCAAAACCCCAAGTGAATAACTGTGATGGAGACAGCCCTCTGTGGCTGTGTATATTTTTTTCCAATTCCTTACTGTCACAGTGTGTTGTTGCTAGATCTACTGATGTGTATTTGAATACTTCAGGAGAAACACCGTATGCTAGTTCAGTTTCAAAGATATTCCTAAATAGGTGCATTCCCTACCCCCTGCTCTGAGACTTCTGGGAACAGTATTAAACTGTGTGAAATATAAGTGATCTTGTGTTTTTGTTATAGAAATGTCATCCTAAAGAAGAAAGATAAACAACTAGTCCCATTATTTCAGGTGAAAACTTTGTGCTAGAATACCAGAAAATGGATAAAATACAGTGCACTTACAACAGAGTGGAAATACAAAACAAACAAACAAAACAATAAAGAAGTAAAATACTAAATAAGGCATACAGAAGACAAATTGTGATTTAAGTAGTTTGGTTGATTCCTGATGTGCTGTCCTGAAAACTGGAAGAAATATGATAATGAAGGGAGAGCTGTGGTAATCTCAGGAGTAATTTCTTGAAAAGAGGCAAATATCCGAAAGAAGAAATTGCTTAAAAACACAGCATGAATCAATTGGTACCTTAAAAATAGATGTGTCAATCACTACCTGTCAGAAGAGAAGAGGGTTTAAGAATACAATTCCTTAACAGACAATACCAAAAGAAAACCAAGGCAGTACACAAGAGAGAGGCTACTTCCAAACTAGAGTATCTGTTTGGGAGATCACCAAATTAGAAAATAGAAATGGAAGGCATCTCAAAATGCTGTCTAAGCCATTTCTCCATCAAAAGATATGATCCACTAAATCAAAATTGTTCCTCAGAGATAGGTTCTTAATCTCCTCTTAAAAGTGTCCAAGGATCCTAAGGTCTGAGAAAAGCTGCTTGGAAAATAAAGAGACAAGAATCCTATGCCATTTACAACACAGTCCGCTTAATAATATCCCAATCAATTACAAAAGTTGGTACCAGAGTTAAGGCTTAAATTTGAGAAGGACTAATGGAAAACTACTAATGTGTTTTTCATAATAACTTTTCATAGTCTAATTTATTTTCATTTTTTTCTTTAAGCCTTTATGTCAAATAAAATTAAATTGTAAGTACACATGGCTTTTCCTTAGAAGCAGCACAGCAGAAATAATGTTTCTAATGAAGATATTAGCAAAGACATTTTTGTTTTTTGTACATATATTTTTACAATTTATTTTTTAAAATATATTGGAATTTCTCTCAAAGATGTTTATTTTCACTATAAGACCACTTGAATGCCTCTAGTTTATTTGGGATGTTACTGACTTTCCAGACACTCTCCTTCTATTTTTATGATATTATTTATCACTGTGGAGATGGTTTTGTTGTCAAAAGAAGGGATATTTGTATATCGTGAGCATCATCTGAAGATTACATTTCTTTATGTTTATTTAAAGATTTTCAAGATATTTTCCGATACCAAAGCTGTATTTTGGTATAAAAATGGCCATTTCACATAATAAGCAAACTAGATTACTTGAGGTTATAACATATCCCTTGTACTATTTAAATTGTGGGTTCAACTTGAAAGTGTCCTTCTTTCTGTCCTGTGTTGTGGGATTTACTATCTCACTTTCTAAAACATTTTTGTTTCTGTAAACAAACCTACAAATTTGAAGATGCTGCAATTTGAGTATTACCTGATCAAAGCACAAGGGAAGAGTTATTACAAGTTTTCCATGGAAACTATGTATTTTCCCTATTTAAACAAAACTTCAGCCAATTTTCCCTAGAAATTTGATTTAAGTCTCAAATAAACAATCCCAATGAATAATTTTTCAAGTTAAAATCTTTCAGATATCTGACTCAAACACTTAGCTTAATTTTTTTGCTTATTTCTGATTTCAATGTTACACCCCAATGTTCTAAAAAATACAAAGAATAAAACACATATGGGTTACTATTAGGACAATTCCTTGGAGATGCATTTGTTTGCAATTTACAGATGCCACCCTGCTTTAAAACTGCAGGAATTTTATAACAGAATATATTCCTGTTAAACAGATATTGGGACATTTGTTTGCTTGCCTTTAGAAATAGGCACCAAACAGGCAATTCCTTTTCCCCATCTTCAAATCATGAATTTAGAAATTTAGAACTTTCTCTAATTCAGTGGAAGACAGGCTAAAAAGGAATGTTTGGGTTTTATATGAGTAAAGAATTTCACAGAATAAGAAAACTAGATTATTGCTTTTGCAAATGAAAAAATCTGGTAATAAACCTATGAAGTCTGAAATAAAGCACAGTAGGAAGTAGTTTATGAAAAAAGGACAGAGATATAATAAATAATAGCATTTGGATGACAAACTAGAAGACTAATGAAGAAAACCCAGAAACTGAAAGAAGCAATAGATAAAAAAACCCAGAAATTCACAAGTAACTGATTAAGCATTAAGGATGAAAAAGTGAATGTACCTGGGGGAAAGCTGACAAAAAACCCCCACGCTCCTCTGTTTCACACATCTCAAAATCTTTGCTGGAGGAAGGTGTCCTGTTAATTATGAGATCTATATTTGTTAATATAATTGAAACAGAAAAGCCTAGATGAAGAACTGTCCTGCTGATGTGCAGGTTGCTTGTTGATGCCTTGCAGTTTTTTCTCCCAACATGTAATGCTGGGGAACAGGCAAAAGCGAAGTGCTCCTCACATGGAAGTTCAGCAGAAAACCCAGCACTCAAGCTTTTTTTTTTTTTTAGTTTTCCAATCTACAGATATTAATGCTACAAAATTCCCCCTTCATCATTTCACTACTGAGCCAAGTAATAAAGTTTCACCTTTCTGCTGATTGGATCAATGCTACAGATCAGATCTGGAGAAAATGGGCTGCGTGGAAGGAGAAGGAATCAGTCTCTCTGACACCTGAAGCTTTTTCCCCTGTTCTCCACTGCAATGCTAACGTTAGGATGAGAGCACTGAAGGCCCTAAGGACAACATGGAGATTATGGGAAGGATAAATCCTCTCTACAGATCCTCTTCCCAGGACACAGATCCAGCCATCTGGATAGTTTCTGTGCTAGTCTATTCAGAAAGTTTATATGCATCTCAGGCTCTGAATAAGCAAGAGAGTTTACTGATTACAGAACATTTTCTAATATTAAATACTGTACTTAGAGTGACATAGCAACTAATAACAAACACAACCGAAAACATGGATTCGGTTGGGTGTGGGAAGCCATGGTTTTCAAATCACTTGCTGATTTTGTAATAGCTGACTTGAAATTCCAGCTGTGACATGCAGCTATTGAGCATTATAGTCATTTGAAAGCTATTTAAATACACTGAACATGAAAAGTAAATGCTAATGGCTATTTTTCTTATCAATACCTTTTGCTGTTTTTTATATTGTCAGCCTTCATCAGGATTGCTGTGGTATGTCTTTCAGAATGATAGAAATACTGTTTTATTTATTATGTGGGTCAGAGAGAAAGAGCCCCATGAATAAAAAGATTGTACTTGACACAGAAAGGTAGCTAAGAATTGTGGTATATTCTTTGCAGTATGAAAGATAAAATGATATAATTTTATTGGGAAAATAATTGAATTTGATAGAAAGAATCATCTTCAGTGTCAAAATTATTTACCCTCAATTTTCTGAAACACTGCATTACTATAGGAACTAAAAAGAAAATTGACCAAATTGCTTTATCTTTCAGATAATCACAGGAAGCAAAATCCAGTGATGTCTGGAATGGTCAAGTCTAGCTACATCTACATAGGAAAAAAAGAATATTTTTAGTGGGTATTTTAAGTAGCTTTGGGTGATTGGTTTGATTAGAGGTGATTATTTAAAAAACCTTAGACAGCTGTCTGAACACACTAGCATAGTTACTGACTTCCCCTTGAAATCTCAGCATTTGAGTCAGAAAGAGAATAGCCATGGGTGATGTATAACAAAGAAAAGCTTTATCATCTTTCCCCACCCTTCTTTTCTCTCTCTTGTAAGTAGACTGGTTTCAGTGAATGATCTCTGTTCACACTACTGCAGTGAGGCGTGAATTTAGTGTGCTCTTTGAATAAGAGAAGATGTTGAATGCTCCCCGGCAAAGTGCTGCCTTTACTTTTAAGTTGATGGAAAATGATCAGCAATGAGAGCTGAGAACAACTTCATTTTAGCAATAACCAAATAATGAAAAATTGTCATTCTTTTCTCAATGGTAGGATGTTCCCGTAAATTTCTAAAGAAATGAGAAGGAAAACATAGTAGATAATCATGGAGTCTATGGCTGCACTTGAAATATCAGTGAAAAGTCCTTTATTTCTACAAACAGCTGTTAAAATCTTACCTCAATGTATTTTTGAATATTTGAAAAAGGTAGAAGTAGTTATTTGTAACCATTATTTCAAATGTATTGTTCAGTACATACAATTTTCATCTTATATCTATGAATATAGAGCAGAATCTTATATAAACTGCCTTTGCTATTTTTTTCTTTGCTGAAAGAGATACACTTTCAGTTTTTGAGGCTAAATTGGGACATCAAACCAATATTTTCCTTAATGTGTTAGTCTTATATTTATTTTCTCTATTAATAACATGTATGCTATACGTGTGCTCTATTTTCTTTTGGAATCATGCTTTAAATTTGGGATTCCATAATTTAGAATAATGTGGAAAGTACTTTAGGGAGGATTTTTATTGAAAGAGATAATGTTGGAAATAATAATCAGATTTTTTGTAAGGCTTTGGTAATGCAGAAGTATCAGTTCTCTTCATAGAATTCCAAGATTTCTTCATCTTTGTTTTGAACAGTTGTGAACTTTCATTCTGAATCTTTAAACTTCAGGCTGGATACCTTCCAGCAGCATAGATAACATTGAAGCAACAACATCAGCAACTGAGAATACTGCAAGGAAGAAGCACAAGGTAATGAAGCTCCCACCTTCTTTAGAAGAGACAAAACAAGCACTGTCAACAGAGGTAGTAATTAACTGGGCTAATACTAACCTTGCCCTAGATAAATTTAGTTTATCCCATTTCTGAAAATGATTTTTTATTTAATTCCCCTCCATCAACACTGAGAAATGATTTGTCAGAAGAAAGGTATGCAAATGTGCTAGTGTTTCCAGGTAGATTTTTTCTGTGTGGGCTTGTGTTTTGCTTTTTTATTACAACTATCCTGTTTTGTAGAGATGCATATTGAAAACAGAGAGAAGGAAATATAATGATGAAAAAAGTAAACCAGTACCCAAAGCTCAAACAAAGAGAATACTCTAAACCATGAAAAAATCAAGAGTACCATTTCTCTGAGTTAGTCAAATTGAGACCTGAATAAGTCTGCAAAAACCACAGACAAATAAATGTCTGAACCAAGCTATGGAGTGTTCCACCACAATCATTCTCATTTTTAAAATAGGATAAAGTCCGGAAAGCTTAGGTTTCATCCATACAAGTTTTGAGAGTATTATTGTTTTGTCCAAAGTATTTTTATACTATGAATTAATTTAATTTTAGATGTATTTTTTTAAAGCAAGTGCATTTTGCAATATTCAAAAAGGGCAATTTCCAGCAAGATGTTAGGGAGAAATTCAGGGAAAGGAAGGAAAAGAAATCCCAATGTTAAAGGTATGTAGACAGTGTCTTGCAAGGGTGATATGCACTGAATTTATTATATTTCAGTAAAAGTTTTGTGGATACGATTCCTGTTTTTTTCCTTTTTATTCTATTCCCTTGGTGATACTTTTAACAGTAGGAAGACATGCATAGCACAGTGCATTGGAATAAGCTTATAGCCCACCTTCCAAAATACTGTATTTTCTCTTGTATTTTTCAGATAATATGCACCATTTTTGATTTTCATAAAGTCTAAGAAAACTGTCAGAAGATCCAAATGTGCCTTGGCATTCAATAAATCTGAATTTTGTGAAAATTCAGGCCTGCACTATAGTGAATGCCATTTTTGTTTACGGAGACCATTCTTGGCCAGATACACAGCAAAGGTCTAGTTTGTCTAAGTCATGCTTCATGCATGGATCATAGGTGGTTGGCTCTGGCACACTCATAAGTGTCTGATTTAAGGTCTCCCCATGCAGTTCAAGACTGGATGGATCTAAAACCGTTGTGGCCATATTAGCCAGACATGAGCTCTTTATAATTAGGAAGCTGTTAACAAAGAGTCCAACATAGTGTACATTGCCTTTCATTGTAACGTTCCTTATTAGAAAGATAAAGGAATCCTCTTGCTCATCAACGTACAGCAAGAGGCCAATGGTCCCCTGGAAGGACCTAGTGCCTTCTTTCCAGGATACACTACTTTATGCTCATCATTAGCCCTTACTGAATTTTATCTTATTGATTTAAATCTGTTTCTCTGGTCTGCCAAGAACACTGTGAATTCTAATCCTATCCTCCAAAGTGCTTCTGAACATTCACATCAGATTTTATAGTGAAACACTTTATTCCATAATGAAGAGTATTAGTGGAGTTATTGACCACTATCTTGCCCACTACAGACCACTGCAAAACTCCCCTAATGTAGCCTGAGAGTACGTTTTGAATCAGGAAAGTCAGTGTCAAAAATTAGTGGTTAGTCCTAACAAATTCAACGGTTATTTGACCATATGTCACCTTGGTTTTTTGTTTTTTTTTAAAATCAAATTCTGGCCTTTCAAAATTGATTCAGCAATTTTGCTTGTAGTACCTCTTTAATTCAAGTAACTTCACAGAAAATAATATGTTTAAGTAATTTTTCCATCAGGCATTTATTTCTGGAAATTGTGATTGGATATGTTAATTATTACACTATTTTTAAAATTTAGAAGCAACCCAGACTACCAGTACAGCTACCCATTTTCAGACTTGTGTCTTAAGCATGTACTGTATCCTTTGTTTGACCACATTAATTTTCATTGGTTTGAAAGAGACAGACGAAACAGTAACCTACTGAATTTCTCTCATAGAAACAGCCTTCACTGACACATCTCTAGCCTGTTACTTGGCAACCTTGACACATTAGGTATTAGCTGCCATCGATGTCACTTTCTCACCTTAGGAAAAAAAAAAGAGAAAAGAAAAGAAGAAAAAAGACTGAAGCTTTAAACAGAAAACCAAAGCTGGGGTCTGTCTTTTCAGACCAGTGAATCATTTTCTATTTTGGCTGATATCGAGTCAATAAATAGAGAATTATCCAGCAGAATACCCAACAGAGATTTAATTTCATATTAATGTCCTGAAATGACTTTTGCTGTTGTCTTTTTCTGCACTTTCTTTTTCTTTGGAAGGACAAAAGGAAAAAAAGGAATCTCCAAAGGTTATCTCTATCATATTGGTATGAAGAGTAAACCATATTTAAATTCAAATAAGTCTCAGCATCTAGGAAACAAGACTACAGAATTTATGCAATAAGGCTGAATTCTTAATGAGGGTAATGATTTTTTTGTGTACAGAGAAGTGCCAGAAAGATGCTGAAATGTTTTATTCATTTAAATGAGCAAATATAGGGGTGATTGTGTCTTTGATATTTCCTAAGGATTGATTAGATACCAGTAGTCTTTTTAAGTGCAATGTATATCTTTGTGAAAGGTGTGAGAGATTCAGTCTCACACCAGAGTCTCTAAACCGTTAGAGACAGTAAATCCTCACTATAAATCTAATAATGAGATGAGGAACGTCTGATGGAAGATGACATCTGAAGAGAGAAATCATCAGCTTTAGTTTAACAAAAAAGATTTGCTTACGACAATCAGAAACAAAACAAATTATGGATACCTCTTACTTTTATTTGATAAGAACACTTCATTTTTGTTATAGCTTCCAGTCTCACCACAAAACACTTCCTGTGTCCATTTGATTGAAACTCACAAAGTATATATGTCACCCTCTTTTCCTTATCTCTCATTTTTGATGACTTTGAATAAAACCAGATGAATGAAACTGTGCAGAATGCACACAAGACAGTACATTTAGTTCAATCTCAATTTTGCTGTTTAAATAATTGGTGTAGTTAAAATGGTTATAAACTTATATGATGACTCAAATGTTATTACCATTTCAAGATACCTAACAATGCCAACACATGCTGAAGCTACAATTTATGTCATCTATTGCCAGGCAATTTACAGGTTATTCTGTTCAATCCAAGGACCACAAAGGTAAGCTTTATTTTCTTTTTCCTGGTAGTAGAGTCATTATGAAACCTGTCATTCAAACTTCAGGAGCTGGACTGCAGGAAAGTATTAAATAATCTAAATCTTCACATTTGATTTTCCTTATTAAGCCACTAATGATGCCTTGACTTAATATGTATCTCACGTGTCCAGATGATGGTGGTGGGATAGAGAGCTCATGATTATTGCTGCTTTCCTCACCTCATCACTGGCTCAGCTGAGTGACCTGCTGTAGCACAGACAATTCCACTGGCATTTATGGCAGTTTTATAAACCTCCCTGCATCTTATAATTGAATTGTGATATGGCAGTTGTTCCTGAGATGAGATATACAAGAGCAGAAGGCAGTATAATAAAAGGTATAGGAAGCTGATATGATGTAAATTTTCAACTAAGTGTGTACAGGGTACGGTGTGCAGAAAACAAATTACAGATGTGAGGCTTAGAAGAAATATAATGACAGAAGAAAATGTGAGAACATGGAAACAATCAAAATGAAAGATTTTATGTGCTAAATCATCCCAGCTGGGTCCATAAGAAGATACTGCCATGGACAGTGAGAACAAAGTTGTATAATTTGTGCATAGTCAAAGAAAGAAAAACCCTGAATGCATGGGAAATGATTAAACAGAAAGATCAAGAGCTAGCACAAGTAGTTTTGACAGCAAGAAGTCAAGACCAGTGAGGAGTGTTCAAATGATAACAAGAAATTATTTTTTGTCTATAGCAAACATGTTCAGTTCCTTTACTTTGTTATCTGCTGAGCCAAATAAGAAAACTGATCTTTTATCTAACATCCAATGTATCACTGAAAAAGTAGGTACAAAATCTACCACTATCAAAGCTTTGGTGAATGAAGAAATGCTTGATACAGTAATGTTGGCAGTGCTGAGGGATGGCCTCATATTGCTTCTGCATGTGATACGGAAGCATAAAGCAATGCAGAATGTGTAACTGGCTACTGGAAAAATTGTGAGGTGTCAAGATCAAGGATAGATATCTACAGATTTAATGAAGACTGGCTGAACAGTATTTGGACCAGAAGACCAGGTGAGCTGTTAAGAAAAAGAAGAATTGTCCTAGGTGAATCAGAGGTCATCTAATGCCAGCTGTGAAGAATACTGCCAAGAAAATGAATATTGATCTTGTAATTATATCAAGAGGAATGACATCAAAACTCTCTATGTAGTAGTGAACATGCCCTTTAAATACTTGTTAACTTGTTTGTTAAACTCTTCATACTCAGAATGGTCAATGGTAGGAAACTGCTCCAGTTTCCACAGGAAAAATATGGAGTAGTGAAAAACTACCCTGTCATTTTGAGACAATCAGATAAATCCAGATCTTGTAGGTAATGTTTTTAAGAAATACTGTATTTTAGATTCCATGGATGGAAAACACTTTGATGTGTATACAAAGAAGAATCTGAAAATAGGGAAGACTCTGAAAGTGAAGAATAGATTGAATATAATGAAGAGAATGACAGTAATGTTGAAATGTAAAAAGTGAGAATTAATATTCATATAACATATGAGAAGAGTACAGATTAAATTCAGGCAAACTGTTAGAGAAAATATTTTTATATTAATTATAGCTTTGAAATAAGAACAATTCTGTGCATAAAATTCTTTTGAGGGTTAGTTTAAACTCCATATGCTCCTCCTTTCTGGTTGGCATGGTACACTTACATTTTGATCAGGTGACAGCTTTAGATCTTGCCAACCTCTGTCACTTATATCCAGTGTTGTGGAGCATCTATGGTACTGTGGCTTGTGCCGATACAACATTTTGAACTGAATCATTACAATGAACTGAGTTATAATACCAACAGAAAGAAGGCCAAATGGTTTTGATGTTGAATTTTCAAGCAGCTTTATCATCATAGTTGAGAGAGCCCCGGGGCATAATAGAAAAATGGATATCTTGAACCAAAGGAAAGGAATCAGTAAACCAGTTTAACAACTAGAGTGGCATTACATACACATGTTGCAACTCAGTACCCCTTTCCTTTTTCTCTTTTTGTTTGTTTCAACTTGTTCTTATCATATTCTTATTGCAGCTTCAAGTTACACATTAAAACACTGATTATTTACCTCACCAAATATCTCCATCATGTATTTTTTACCAAATCCAACACATGTATTTAGAGATCATTCTCTTCAATTCTGAACTCACTGATCATCATCATTCAACCTAGAATGCAAGATTGACACTGATGCATGACTGGAGTTACTCTGCATGAGAACAGAGCAGTGGACAGAGGTACCAGACACATTGTAAATTATGGACAGACTTTAGATAGGTGAAAAAGTGAAATGTGTTAGAGAGTCAATGTGTATTCCACTCCTCTTTTCAGATATCTCAATTAGAATATTAGTTTTCTTTTCAGAACATTAACAGTATTCCAATTTTTTTTCTTTGTGCTAAGAGTGAGGGCCTGACAGCTTTGCCAACCTCATCCCAGAAGTACACCTCTGACATCACTAAACCTCAATAACGAGAATCTGTCAGTTCCTGTGGTACTGAACCATAGCTTTTGCAATATTTCTAACACTTTTGATTTATGTTATTTTGTGGTCTGAAATTTCTTTTGACCAGGATTGGAAAATAAAAATAATTTACCCTTATGAATATTGCTTCCTAAAGAGACCTTAACCAGTTTCAATATGCATCAAAATAATAGTTTTAAAATCCCTAGTTTTCCATGAAATTTTCTTTAACCAGATGAATGACAGCTGTTATATTATTTGGATATATCATTTTTTTTTTTAATAAAAACATTCACAGGAAAATAAAATTAATTCATGTTCTTCTAAAGCACACCATCTGTTGAAGTTTTATACTAACATGATAGAAATAGCTCTCTGCAATACCTGGTTTTATTGGAAAGATTTTTCTCCCCCCTATTCAAAATAATTCATGAATGGACTATGTTTTCTGGCACAAAATGGTCACAATAACTGTTTGATCTGAAAAGCTTTAAATTCAGGTTCATGCTCTAGAACTCTGGATATTTTAAACTGATTCATGCAAATTTTTGAAGTTCAAACTAAAATAGTCATCTTCCTTCCATCTAATACAATAACTTGCTTGTATTAGAGTCCCTGAGATAGTTAATACTATGTATATTTTTGTTCTCATCTAACCAATTTTAAACCATTTTTTTTAAAGTCATGATTATGACAATAAAAGGAAAACTTTTTCCTCTTATGAATCTGTTCCAACTGTGGGGAAAGTATTTTTCAGTTCATATTGAATGGATCAGCTACTATGCAGTGCAATTAATGTAACAGTTCCCTGAAAGCTGCAAGTGAGGGAAGATGAGGGATTCAAGCTTTTCAGTGTAAAGCTTTGACATTATCATTTGCTAAAAATTAATTATTGCATAGTAATTAGTGTGGCAATTCAAATAACAAACTCTATAGAAAACTAGTTAACTGAAACACTCACCACGAAAAGGGGGTGGATTGGGATTAGAAAAGGGTGATCTGGAGAAAGAGAACATAGGGAGATAATGAAAAAGATCTTCAGTGGAATAGGATTTTTATCATGAAGAGGGTGGATTGAGATAAAAATCTTCTCAACACTGTGAAGCTCACACTTGCCAGAGTCAGAGAGGGACTCATAAAATTTCTAGTCAATAGCAGCCAGGCTTAAAATAGAAAAATATGTTTCTTTTTTTTTTAACAGATTTTTGCTACAGCGTGCTCTGGATTTAAGAAGTCTAGAGGGTCTCAGGGAAACTGCAGAAAAGATTGAATGGATAAACTGTGGGTTGCTAAACAGACCTACCCTACTTGAGAGCTGAGGAATTCTTTCACAAGAAAATAGCTTGATCTTCAGAGGAGATTACAGGGCATGGTTATAGTCCTGTTCCTAGTCTTCCGGTCTAGACATTTACTTTGGTTCACTGCTGGAAAAATAATGTTTGGTTAGATTGGCTCTTGGTCTCAGCCAGTGAAACCTTTCATATATTCTTGAAGCCCACCAAAACTATTAACTTTGAAGGACTGTGGATCATGTGGATCAAATTCTGCAGTGGCAAAAGAAGTACAGATCCTGCAGTCAATGGGCATCCTTAAGTTTGTGCTCAATTGTACACCTTAGTACTCTTATCAAAGTATTCATGAAAGACTAGAACTACTCTTAAGCTAGACAGAGTTTTCTGTAAGGACTCTGTAAGTTGTGATGTGATAAGGGCCTTGAAATGAACCCAGTTTTTCACTGGAATATGAGCTAGACCTAAAAGAAATAAGAGCCATCATCTCTTCTGGTATATTTCTCACCATGCAATCAGTATGCCCTGGCATATTTGCCAATTATTTCAAGAAACCTGGTTTCACATAATTTTCTGTTGTACCTGACAATATTTATCATATCACAGCTAAAAATAAGGCCAGAATCTCACTGCTAAAAGAATAAAAGACAATCATAAAAGCAAAAGAGCAGTCTTCTGTGTTATGGAAAGAGCCAGACTTCTACTATGCCTGCAGTGAACTGAATGAAAGGACAGAAATTTTGCTTTCCAAAGACTTATCCTTCCTGCCCAGTTCTATCAATTCATGAAAGCACATTTGCAGCTGGGATAATGTCACTTAAGCCCTAAGATTAGTTTCATACTTAAAGATGTACTGAAGTGCTTTTCTGGACCTGGGCCAGATGCTCAGCATCTTCCAGGATCAAGTTCATATTTATGAGTACTTCATAAGTGAAGAAAATCATAAAATTGAATGGTTTTGTTCCCATAAAAAGGGAAATATAAAGCACTCAATTCAAAGTAACCATGTGTTAAGTTCTCATATAGCATTTTTTCCTTTGTTAATTAAGCAAAAATTTCATATGGGTGGGGCATTTCCTGGCAGCTGATGTTGAGGCGAGAATAGTTGAGTTTTAATTACCACTTAAATCTAGGGCATTTCATTCAACAAACAGGTGGAGCATATCCACTTTGAATGTATGCAAACAGCTTGTCTTATCATACAGAGGAGAATGAGTTTTCTGATTGATTAGTTCCTTTTTATTCCAAGCAGGTTGTGGCCAATTGCAGTAACTGCAGATTTTCTGCACTGAATGTTAATGCAGTTTGCATAGAAAACTAATTCTAAGAGAACACTTAGAGTTTTAAAATCTGTACTAACGTGAAAGAAAAAACAACTAAGCAAGCATGTTAAATTAATAACTCCTGGAAATGGGAGTTATTGATTGAATTATGTAGCTGAAAAGGAAAAGAGTCTATTTAAATGTGACAAGTCTCACTAGCTCTGAAAAAGCAGCTCTTTCTAGGCTGACATTTTGTAGGATAGAAGATTTAGCTAGGAACAAGATATTAAAGTACATTAAACCAGTTACCAAGCTACATTCTTTGATCTGGAAAACAACTCAATGGTTTATATTTTTGCTTTAACACTGAGAGAAAGCTAAAATGCATTTGTGAAATGTGTTCCATTCTATTCTAATAAGTGGTTAGCATTTAAGAAAACTTTCTTTCCTCTGAATCAGCTGCCAAGAGAAAGGTAACTCATATAAACACCTCTCAGAGAAAACACATAAATTCATTGTATTTTCAGAAGTCTAGATGAGGTGGTAGTAGATGATAAGTAACTTATTTCCCCTATTTAGATGTGTAATGGCAAGGCCAGAGAATACTTTAGAGCTAAGTAGCTGTATAGCGGATTTAAGTCTTCATCCTTTTAGGTTTAGTTTCTACTTTTGATGTTCAGGAGTTGAAGCCCCTGATTCCAGTTTCAGTGTAGTAATATATAAAAGGAGTAATCTGACTCTCAGCTGACTGGCTTGGTGTTTCACTTTGTGACATTCATTACTTTATTCATGTGAACCAGGTCCAAATCTGCAGACTAGCCTACAAAGGACTATGTCTTATTTTTACTTATTTTTTATGACTAAGGTAAGACAAATTTGCAAAAATTTTTACTACTGTCTAAAATTTTCTTTTCTTCTACATATTTTTTTTCTATATTCTGTATTTCTTCAAGAATAATTTTTGAGCTAAAATGGGAGGATGAAATACCTCTTCATATTACACTAGGGTGTTCATGGGATGCTGTTTCTTGAGAGGAAAGTAACATGACCCTCAGATCATTTTGGATGGTTAAATCTGCACTGGGTTTGTTTTGAAGACAATGTTTACCATAAGAACTAATGTGTGAAACATTAATGCCTAAACCACAGAGGAAAGGAAATAATAATTTAGGAGGAACAAAGAGGTTGTGGTTTGAAAGCAGGACAAAGTGTAATAGAAAACTCAGGTACTGCAACCCAGAGGCCCAAGGCAAGAGCATGGTTAGAGGTCAGGTAGATGGCCAGCCAAACGGGGAATCAGAGAAAAGGCTTGCAAAAGGTCCTTACCAAGACTTCAGCTTAGAAAGTTTGGTTTTGGATGGGGTTAATTTTAATGTGTGAAAAACAATAGTCAATAATGGATGGTTTACAGACATTAGAAGTTCTTTTAAATGTGTAATATGCACATGCCAAAAAACAAATGTTGATCTAGTGTATCTATCTCAGGTACCACATAGCAGTCAGCTGTCAGTGTGATAGCCACAACATAACTCAATACAGCCTGAAACAGTATTCTGACTTGCATTTTCTTAAAATCTAGCCACACTTTGTAATTGTAGGCTGGGAAACAGAGTAATAGGATTACAGCAGTATTTTAGAAAGGTGGTCGCAGGGATAGTCTAGAATTTCCAGTAGAAAACATATCCTTATTTAGTACTGTGTCTCTGAGATTAGCTTTAAAATTACCTTTCTTCCATTATATGTCCTCCCTAAAGAGTTGTTGAAATAGTTTTGTAGTATATTTTAATAGGATTTTTTTCTCAGTAAGACCTTTCTTCTTCAGAGCCCGTGTTTGAAGCTGACTATGGCAGTTTTCAGCGGGAACAGATAAAAAAAGATGAAGAGGAACTATTCTTAGGATGCAGTGACTAAAGTATTTAAAACAAAAAAAAGAAAGAAAGAGATAAGCACATCTGCATATTATATGCAGAAGGAAAGTTAAAATATTAGAAAAGATTCGATCAGTTTCAAGCTTGGTAATCTATATCATATTTTTCACTTTAAAGCATCTGCACTCATTAAGCTAGTGGTTAATTTTTCATTAAGAAAATAAATATTAAGATCTTTAAAACTAATATTATTACTACTCCCTGGGGCATAAATCTCTCCTCCAGGAAACTGAATGCTTATTCTGTCATTTATTGAAAATTAAAGAAGGCATTTGGGCCTTTGCTTTTAGGTCATTAATTTTAGCTTAAAATTGTGAAACTGTAAAACATTACATAGGTTTTTAATCTTGGTGCTCTATGTGGATACACAACACAAGAAACAATTAGAAATGAGTAAAAATATCTCATTATTAAAACTAGCTATTATTGAAGGCCAGAACTGGTATTTTAAATCACGGGCTTTATTGAAGCTCACATATTGGTGTTACGATTATTTTGCTGATATCATATTTAAAGAATGGTTTCCACAGAAGGAGATGGGGATAAAGATGCTACTGTAGTGTAGCAAGGCCATTTGACAAAAACATTTTTTGGTGTCTAAAACTCAGCTATTTAAAAGAACATCACTTCCATAGAGACAAGCTGAAGTATCTCATGTCTTCACACTAATGGACTACACCTGATATAAGTCAGTCCTTCCAAAGCTTAAAAGGAAGTGGTGACAATAATTGGGTAGAAAATTTAACAGTGGAAATATGGGACAAAATAATCCAATTCTGCAAAAAGTATTTCACCTCACAGTAAAAGTTTTATAAGTCTTTCTTCCTTTAAAAGGCTTAGCCTAAGGTCTTAGCTTACATTAGCTATCTAAAAATTAAATATTTCATCTAAGAAACAGTTTGTCTAGAACACAGAAGAAAAACAAACTGCTGAGAAACATAACACTGCCTGTACAGTCTCCAGTGGGATGAAATGGTCTGGCTAATCAGTTGAGATGATTAGAAATGACTTTTTAAAAATTTATTTAAAATCAATATTTAAAAGATTTCAAAGTTGATGACTTGATCAAATATTTGTCTCTGGATGTGTTCAAGACCAGGCTGGAGGTAACACTGAACAACCTGGTCTAGTGAAAGGTGTCCCTGCCCAAAGAGGGCAGCTGGAACTAAAGGATCTAAGGGGTCGTTTCCAACCCAAACCATTCAATGATTCGGTCTGCCATTTCAAGACGATCTCACAACAGTTTTCATGCTTTGTACTTTAAAGTCTTTACCACATATTTATAGAGAGGCTACAATGAGCTCTGGAATGAAAAGTGAAGGTGAGGGACCTGTACCTGGAAAAGTCTCTGCCTGTTTGCTGGCTCACACGGGTGACTATTCTTTCACTCAAAGTTGCCCCTGTGCCTAAATGATATTGCACTCTGTATTTAAGTTCTTAAGTTTAAATGATATTGCTCAGTATTTAAGTTCTTTTCATCAAGAAGAGCTGCTTTTTTTCTGCTATGAACTTTTCTGGCAATGGGCCTTTTAATGTTTTCTAATTTTATTTCATTACTGGCAGCATAGAAGTCTTGTAACAGGCAAAATATAAGTCGATCGCGACTTCCCTTTAATGCTATAGCTTAAGGCTTGAGTCTCTAGAAGGTTTCAAGCATCTGTCTCTTTCTGTGGCATTAATATGTAATATTTTCATTCAAAATTTATCCTTCTTTAAAGCTTGCCCTTATAGTTCTCTCTACAAGAGCAATAGGTACTTGTAGGTCTACTTAGCTTTTTGTATTTTGGATACTTCTTAGAGAGGCTTATCTCTGCTGACGGTCTAGGAATTAGCTTGAGACAACTTGTTTAACTTTTTGATGGTTAACCTTTCCTAACCTTTCTTTCTGGAAAATTCAAGTTTTTTTTTTTTTTTTTTTCTTTCCTGTTTATCTGTCTTTTCCCAATTATCTATGCACTTTTTCCTCTACAAGCTCTTTTTGCTATAATTGATTGTCTTGAATGGAATTGAGGAACTTTATTTCCTGATGCTTTCCTGCCAGATATTTGGCATATGCTACCTTTTGCTTTTGCAGCACTGCACTTAACAGCTGTCTAAAGAAATATTACCAAGTGCTAGAAGACAAAGAGCAGTAAGATTCTCGAGAATGCTTTTTCTTGTAATGATATTGCCATGGAGTTGGATGGATATTACTTTTAATGATAAAGTATTTTGAGAGGAGTTTTTATTATATAATTTTTTTAAAACATTCAACTCAAATTTATATATGGAGAACTCCTAAAATAATCTAGGTCTTTCAGTAATGGAAGTCTGCTAGGTGATTAAAATGATAATATTCATTAACAAATAAGATAGGGATACATTTGAACCATACCAATACTAATATATACATATATAAATATCGATTCAAGCACATTTTCATGTGCTTGCTTAATTATAGCACTATGAATTTTTAGGCAAATAAAGTAATTTTAACCCTATTATTTTTGTTATTTTTATTGTTATAGTTTCCAGCATCTGCTTCTGATTATGATTATTCTTTCTATTACTACAAATATATGCCTCACAAATCATGTTGAAAAATGACAAAATACCTATGATATAATTAAAAATCTGTCAAAACAAGAACAAAAGTCATTAAACTTGATATCTCATTTCTGAGGCTCTGTAAAACAATTTCATTTTACTGCTTGGTAATTGTCAGCTCCATGTTTCTTTTTAGATTAGAATAAAGTGATTATGGAAATTGAAATGTTTATAAATACAGAAAATATTATCTATCTTATCAGTAGGCTGCCGCATCACCTATTTATTTGTAGGGTTTTTCAACTGTGATATGTAAGAATGAAAATAAAATCCTAATGCAATTGAAAAGAAATTGTTTTCTTTGGAATTTCACCTATTATATTTTTTCTTGGATTAATTTTTTGTAAGATTTCAGTAAAATTAATTCAGTCACTATAAGGCAAAGAAAGGAAAGCTTTAATTCTGCTAAGAAATAATAGGAATTTCTCTGAGCATAGAATCATTTTGTTATAAGAAAGCTATCAGGTGTTTCATAGGATTTGGTCAGGAATATGTTACGTGTTATAGAGGAAGGGAAATGGTAAGACAGAAGTGAGAATTGCTGCTGAGATAGTGGAAATTCATTCAGCTGGGAGACAGATGGACCCATGAGGAGGGGAAGCATAAAGACTGTGAAGTCCCAGAGACACTGACAGTGAATGAAGAGCTATTCCCAAATAAACAAGAGCACGGGCTAAACAGCCTGGGGAAGCCCTGGCATGAGTTGTTTTGCTTATATGTTGCATAAAAAGGGAAAACAGAAAACTGGTTTGATGAGAACTGGAGAGCAAGAAGAAATTATTCTGTCTGAACAAGGAAGGAGGAGTCTGGCAGAGAAACACTAGTAAGGAAAAGTGATCAAGCATGAAGCTGAAGGAGGTGAGAGAATTAATGGGGATTGGGTGAATTGTATATGAAATGATAGCCCAAAGAAATGAATACTATAATACACATTTATATTAGGTAGGATCATAATAAATAAGATGTAGAGTAGTAAGGGGGTTTAGTTTTATTTTCAGCAGTGCACTAAAGCAAAGTAAAATACTGCTCATTTGGGAAAAAAAGAACAGACTGTGCTCTGTGCTGTAAGCTTCAGCTTCAGGTAAGAGTAGAGTGAGATTAGGATGAGGATGAGGGTGGGGCGAAAGTCAGAGTAAGATTGACTGCAGGGTACAGAGAGTGCTGCCTTTGGTCAAAGCATTCATCAGAGTATTTTTCAAACATTGCAATTGGAGAATAATAGTTGTCAGAAAACATGTATAGACAATATATTTTTTTAAGACAAGCTTTGGTAATACATCATAAATTAGGAGGTGATCAAGATGGAGAAAAAAACCTCCATAGATAAAACCCCCCAACAACCTATCTAGAAAATTACAGCTCTCTGTATAATTTCATGAGTTTGATTTTCTATCAAGCACTCTAGTTGCATGGTACCACCTCATAGCTCACCAATGAGCTCCAGAACTTCCTAACTTTGAAACAACGCTCTGAAATCACTTCTAATATTACATTAAAATGCTTTTTATATGAGCAGCATTTAAAGCAGATATATTTCTCTAACACTAATAGTAGCCAGAATTGACTAGGCTTTGTTCTATTACCTAGGAAGATGTAATCTTCTGATGGAGCACTCACAACTCAAAGCTTTAGTCCTGTGAACAGCTCTTTTGGGATTTTTCTAGTTTAAAGACTGAGGGGTCTACTGCCTCCTACAATTGTTAAGGAGCATAAAATATATGGTTAGAGATCACCTTCCTAACAGTCAGCACCAGTCTAAGCCTCTAATAGAGCTATTCTGAAGCAGCAGCTTCAGAAACAGTTGGGTCAGCATGGTTCCTTGGGGAATCATATAGCTTTCTGGATGCCCAAAAGAAAAATTGCCAGTGATACTAGCTGGCAGTGCTTAGCAGAGCTAAGCTGTGAAACAATTCAGCTGTACTCAGCCACAGTAATGCAGTAAGACTGGCTGATTTTTTCAATTCTCCTAACTAGGTTAGTTTTGTCTCTTGAAGCCAGAAATTAATTTTTATATTGAAATAATTTAAAGAATTTAAGATTAAACATTCAGTTAATGTATAGCTTTTGATTTTGTTGCTTAGCTTTTCTTTCCTGAGGAAGTTGTGATCTATTTCAAGGGAGGAGAAAAAAGTTTCAGCAATGACATTTTCTTATTTATGTCCACATTTCCTTTTCTCAGTGGTATTTGATTAAATAAATCAAAAAAGTGAACAATAAAATCTATCCTTCATTCAGGGACAACAACCAGCATCATCCAATGTTCCAAGAGGTCAGAAAAATTTAGGCTGGGATCCTCCTCCATAGTTAAAATTTATCTAAATCCTAGAATATATTTGATCTCTAGACCTTGAATTGAATCAAAATTCAGTAATCTCAAGTCCTAACCTGAAATTCTAAGCTCATGTGTACTTTTTTCTTGATTTGCTTTGAAGTGTTTTTTGCTTATACATCCACAAAAATAAGTCACTGTTTTGCCTTTCACTGTTTAAACAGAATAGTCAGATAAATCAATATTAACCTTTTCAGCATTAGGTGAGAAAACAAATAAAATCTGTCTATTAGCATTAAGCCAGATAAGTGCTACCTGCCTGTGGAATCCTGTGAGCAGTCCCTACCTGGATAGGGGACTGTCAATCCAGGACAAAAGTGGGAACCAACATCTCACAGGTGCATGTGGGGATTCAGACAGGGGTTTCCTCATGTCAAAGAAAATTATTAATAAGACTAAAAATTTCATTGTGGGGAGACAAGACACAATAAGAAAACCCAGAAAAGAATATGGTAAAAAGGATTTCAGTAGGTCTTCTATATAAACATGAAGCAAAATAAATAGCACAAGGCTTTACAGGTTTCTATTGTATCACAGAATATCTGCTCTTATATTTATATTATACCTTTTAATGATTACATGTCTTTTGAGAAGGAACCTAGAACCCATAATGGCATTTTAAGTGCTATTCATTTACAAAATTAAGAAATAAAGGAAGTTAGGGTAGAGACTTCTCACAGTGCTGCACCTATATTTTCTGTGTAGTCAGGTGCATAATTAAAGCCACCAAAGTACAGACAATCCCATAGCTGTCTTTTAACTGAATACTACGTGTTATTTTTGAAAAATTCTCTGTTAACCTCCTCTGATGAATCAAATTGCCCTTTGAGTTGGATTATTTGAAAATGCCCTGAGTTATTCTGAATCCATAAATGTTTTAAATACTCTCACTAATCTGCAGAGGATCTAAGAGTGATTAGCAAAAGAAAGACCTCTTTTGGAAGCTCCAAGACTTATTCCTTACTAACCAAATGCTAAACACACCATAAAAGCAAATTGCAATTGTCAAATTCTGCATTAGTCACGTATGTTATCAGGAACATGACTGGTTTCTATCACAAAGCCACTGATTTGATACTGCTAGTGTTCATAACTGCAGAGAATGACCTGACTATTTTTCCTCAGAAGAGGTTAGGGACTGAAACAAGAGTGATAAACACTGGACTTAGATTAGTTTTTCAAGTTATGTGGAAGACCACCAATCTAGAAACTTTCAAACAAACCTCATAATTTTCAGGAAATCGGGGCGCTACAACTATATACAAATACATTATTATTATTGTTACTCTTGTTATTATTATTATTTATTATTATTGTTATTATTATTATTTCTATTACTTTAGACATCAAAAGTACCAAAAGAAAATTATCTGTAATTTCCTGGGCTGTTACAATCACCAAAGTCTCCGCTTGTTAACACAACTTCAGTTCCTACCAGCTGACTTAGCTGTTTGGCATATTTGCAGGGAGGGCAGATGCAGTATTTGATGAACCTCAAGAACAATAAGTTTTAGAAGTCTGTGCTACCAAAGTAATTAAAGCATTGGTTTAGTGGTCTTGAACAGAAATTACGACTAGGTTGAGTATTTTAATGTGCCCACACTAATGAATAGGTTGTTCAGATTATAGTATTTTTCAAATAGATACTTTAGAAGTCAATAAGAAGGCAGCTTTTTAAGACTTCTTTTGGCTAAAAGACTACTGAGTCATGCTCCTGACTTGAGATATTTTGGCTCACATTCACTGAAGTTCTTGAGTAAAATAAAAATCTAAAGCTCTCATAATCTGCACTTGACAGAAAGAGAAATAAATATGGAAGTGCACCAAAATGAGCAGATGGGAGAAATTCATGCCACAATTCCCCTCTCTTGGGTTCACTTGTCACTATTTTTACTTTTATCTCCTTCCTGAGATTTTACTGAAAGTGGCATACATTCAGTGTCTTCAGTCTAGAAGTGGCAAATATTTACTCATTTACTTTAAAGTAAAACATACTAAAAAAAATTAAGCAGATTTGGGAGTGATGTTTCAGGAGAATCCAGGAGGTTATGCTGTTTTTCACCAAAAAAAACCCCAAAACAACCACAGCATCAGGAACTGCAGCTACCCAGTGTTTCCGTTTCCTGAGATCTGCAAGGAAACTAAGCAACATGTATGATAGATTAGTCAGGTTTCTTTTAGACTGGTCATAAAATGAATATTTCTGAACATGATGCCATCTTACTCAAGTACTGCATTTGTTCCACTTTTATAAGGAGCAACTAATTTCCTTTTTGTACAGTTATAACCTGCTGGAGTGATCCTATAGTGCAACAAGTACAAAAGTACAACAGACTTCATCATTTGAAAGGTTCAACACTGAAAACAGATGCACATATTGTCTGAGAGCTAATAAATAAAGACTTCCTTTTAAAAGTGAGTGTTTACAGGCACATTGAGCTCTGCTGTCAATTTCAATGTCATTGCATTTCTACAGCTGAAATGCTGCAATCTGCATTCTCAGTTAACGCTGCCAAAGAGAAACTGAAGACAATTTCAGATATGCCCTGTGAAAGCTCCTGTGGGCTTTGTTACTCCATGCTTCAGAAGAGACCTTGCACGTACATTGGTTTCATTTGTTCTTGCTCAGCCATTGCATGAACTAGTTGTTCATTACATGAACTTTGTGCCTCTCTAGACAAAAAGACTTGTCTGTTATTCTGATTTAAAGTGGGCATCTGCAAATAGAAGAACCTGATCTAAAGGGAAGTTATAAAATCATTTCAGTACACAACCTATCAAATTCTTAAGCATTCACGTTTCAGGTCATCTCCTCTTTGTGCTGTTTTTCATTTAACCAGAATAAACAGTTCCTTATGATAGGCAGAGAGAGAACTAAGAAAAAAGAGCCTAAAATTCTTAGTTATGACAGCACGAGGTTGCACGCTCTTCCATGCCCACTGCTTTTCATGTTTATCAGTATAAACTCAATGGTTTTTTATTCCCCACCATATGTTTTTTTAGTAAATTATTATCCTGCCATCCATCCTTAGATTACTAACTACTTAGGACAGCCAAAAGCCTTTGAACTTCTTTGTTGTTTAATCTATGAGCTGTTGCTGAGACCACTGAAATGTGTTGTAGCAGAAATTTTCACATGAGTTATTCACACCACATTACACTATGTACTAAATTCAATCTCCTCTACAAAAGAAAAATATATGCTTTCTTTAAGGAAGGATTTAGAAATCAGTTTCAAGCATTTAAGCATTTTGGGGGTTAGGAACAAGAAAGAGGTATTTTTCTAATATAATTATGAAATATTTTTATACTGATATAAAGCTGATTAAAATCTTGGTGATCATAGAAAATACAATATTGGAGGTAAGCAGGCCAGAAAAATCCTCCTTCTTATCCCCCAGTGGCCTCATTTTACGTTTTGGCTTGTGTCTTTGTGAAGTGTCACCATGCAGCTTGCTGCATGTAGGCTGATGGTAGTTTCTACATTTTCAGTCATGAAAAATGTAGAGAAAAAAGAGGAAATGGTTTGCAAATGTCAGCTAGTCATAAGATGAAAACTACAGCAAGACTTTGCAAAGATGCAAGCTTTTTAAATTTCAGCCCAAATCACAAAAGTTATTGCAGTACCTCAGGGAAAAAGTACGGTTACTTTGCCTTATCCATACATGCACATTTTTAAGTGTCAGAAGGACATTTCTTTGTCAGAGTTGAAGTTCCTACATTGAAACAAATTCTGTCTCAAGGAACATCACTAAGGACCTGTCTAACAGGCTGTAACACATTGTAAAGGCTTGGAACAAAGGGAAAGCACTGTGATGTGATTACTGATCTCTACTGCTGAAATACATTTTTATACATATGTACAATAGCCAAGATCAAGATTGCTGGCTGTGGTTTAGATTATCTTGTCATTTTTATGACAGAAAGACACCTAAAGCAAGCAGATAACTGAGGTAAAAAGGGAGGTGGCTCCCATTCATTTTAGTTAGATTCATTCCAACATTGTGATACACTCTTTTGGGGACTTCATAAAAACAGCAGTTACAAGACTGAACTGCAGGATATGGTGTTTACAACAAATTTGGCCTGTGTATATTTTACTTGTGAAGGTGCAGAAAATACTGCTTTAATCATCATTATCGCCTATGGTTTTCTGTTTCTTATTAGTTTATAAATTCTTCCCTATGGACTTCGTAAATGTAAAGACTGAGCAGACAAGTCTCCTGAAAACTGCAGGTTTTCCTTGCAGAATATTTCTTCTTTTCCCACAATACTTTCAAGGCTTCATCACTGTGGGAAACCTATAGGTGTGTTAGTTAAGCTTCTGTATGCTTAGTTTTCCTCCTTCTACCCTTTATTCAGCTTCACCTGCCTAATCTTCAGTGTCTTTTCAAAACAATCCTCTTTATTGCCCACTCTCCCCATTGTAAATACCACAGTATCAATATGGTTGATTGATAAATGTGTACGTGATTTTCTAATCATGCCCTCAGAGTGGCCAGCTTTGGGAACACACTTTATTGGCTCTAGGGCCGATAGATAGTAAAGTCTTCTGAGCATTCTCCACCTCAGACTAGAATCAATTTCTTGACTAAATAAATAGGCAGCCAAACTGCAACTGGCAGACAGAAGCAGTAAAATGTGAGAGTGAAGGTCAGCACTCTGCAGAAAATCTTTTACGTGGTGATCAGACAGACCCTATCAGGAAATAGCCACTCTGACAGACAAGGCGGCCTTAGCAGGCACATTGGCAGTGAGTGATCCCTGTGTAGAAGCACACACCTTCTGGGAGGAGAAAATCAAAGTGAGGTTTCTGCATCATTTTTCTGATTGAAACAGGCATTGGTAAGGAAGAGGCAGAAAACTCGTCCTTTTTGAAATCTAAGGGGCAAACAATGAATGCTTGTAAACTATAGCACTTGTTTGGAAAACGGGAGCAAAATGTCCTGCAATAACTTTTAGTAATAATATAAAAGTATGCAGAAAACAGTCAAATTTGAAAACACAAAAATGTTAAACTTGAAATAAACCTGGCAGTGATAATGGAATTGAATTTTTATAAGACATCAACAATTAGCATATTGAGAGAGAATATCTGAGTCCAGTGGTTTATCTACATTCAAACACATTTTCTTTCCACCTTAGAAAAATATTTTCTTTAACAATCTTGATTTTATTTAATTTCATTGGCAATTTTACAAACCTTGTAATACGCTCCTTCTGGTGGTATAGGAAGGCCTTCTTCTGAGAATAGAAAAGCACTTGTTTTTCTGACACATTAAGAATCAGGGAGCTCCCAGCTCTTGCTTCTGTGGGAACCAGAATAAAAATTTCATCAAAGTGGAATACATTTTCTCAACAAAGCAACCTGTGAAATCTAGAAAAAAAATTAAAAATCAGAACTTTGTATGATCTCAGACATTTTTTATTAAAAAACTGCTAGTCAAAGGAATGAATAAACATTTGAATTTTTAAACAGTATAGAAGAACAGACAGTAACATTTTCAGCTACAACTGTTCAATCAAATAAGCATGTTTAACAGAGCAGTCCATTCTATTTTTATCTCTTCCTTCTGTTCTTAATTAATTAAGATTTTAGGCAGTATAAAAATTATGGAAAAATTATTTAAAAAACAGTAATATATTTGGATTATATTTATATATAAACATATATATCAGCAGCAGGTTGTTAGACCCCTAAGATTTTATTTTAGGAAAACACATTCTACCACAGGAGACAGCCGTCCATGAAACTGTCCAAGATGAAGAGTAAATCTTTTTCTGTTAAAAACGATGTAATACAAAGGTTATAATTTCTCATCTTTGTCTTATAAATTCCACTATTTAAACTTTTTTTCTCACCGTGCTTATTTCTCTTTTCTTTCTGATTTCACTTTTGTGTGGGCGTTCATATTTCTTAGTATCCTTAATCTTCTTTTTACATCCTTTTAAAATTGACCTCACTGTTTCTTGCATGACTTTCTAAAGATTTTTCAAATGACCAGTCCCTTCAAAGTCCATTAGGCGCATCAGGTTGCTTATTTGAATCCATATTAATGAGTGTTTAACAGTTTTGCCACTTCAAACCTTTCTTTTTTAAAATTCATTATTTTGGCACAGAAGAACTTCAGCTTCCTTGCAAAGTATCTATTTTATAACTATGAGAATTAGGTGGAAAATGATGCTGTGGAATTAAGCCTTTTAAAGCAAACTTCCATACAAGCAATGTGGTAGAATTACAACGTAGGAAAGATTCTACTACTTAATTTCGGATCTCACAGACATCGACCGTACCTCATAAATCATAGGAAATTTTTTCATGGTGTTTTTTTCATTGTGCTTATTTCCAAATGCAGGTCAGAGCTGGTTCAGAAAGAAAGACACGATCTGATCGTTTAATCGTTCTGTGCTAGGGAAGACTACATCCCTCTGGACAGTGCTCCAGTCTCTCCTTCAGAGTTATTATTTATAGAAACAGTATAAACACTAGTCAAACTAAAATGTTTTTCACAAGTCAATAAAAATAAAAATGTTTAGAATCAAACCAGAATTGCCTTTTTTTCTCTTTGACTGTTCCTCCTGTGGACATCTTTTCCTAAAATTACCCCCATTGGAATGGATTTTCTCAGAAGCGTCTCTGTTTTCACCCTGAAAGAATGCAAAAAGCTTTCTCTTGCAAACCCTGACATCAGATATTATGATATAAAAAGCAGTCTCATTTCCCCTCCAAAGATGTTTAACTCCTTTGGCACAGTTTTTTTGTTTATTCTTCCAAACCCTCCTCAGCTTGTCCACAGCTTTGCCTGATCTTCCAAGCCATCCTAAGCACTTGGCTCTCCTGGCTCTTTGTAAATCACTTAGCTGGAACAGTCTGTATCCTGGCTAATCCTTTTAAGATTCTCATCCAAACATATTAATCATAATAATGTAGGAGCTACTCTAGCTCCTTTCCTGCTTTACTCTTGCTTTGCTTACCAGAAAGACTATAAAAGGAGTAAGACCCTTCTCTTCCCAGAATCTTTTGCTAGGAGTCATTTGTTCTGAACATGAGAGATCTTGAATTATTTATAGTTCCATGTTATAAGTGAAACATGATCAGTCTGCATGCCCTTCTTTCATGCTTTTTCCTAGGCCTAGTTTTTAAGGTTAGACAGAGGCTGGTTTTTTTGACAATGACTGGTCTAAATGGCCTAAAACAGACAAACACCAAAATATAATAAATACAACTTAGTCATTGTGATCCTCAGCATTGTGGGCCCCTAGAAATGGACAGCTATCTCCGAGAAAACCATTGATAGGCAATGCTGATAGGCTTATTTCTTTTACAGATTTATAGAGGCAGAAAAGGTAGTTAACCTGGACTGGTAATCATAGCAATCAGCACTAGCAAGGGTCAGTCTGTAGGAAACATCCGTATAAGGATTTGAGTGGAATGCTGTTCTTCACTACGAGGGGGTGAATGTGTAGAGCTGTGTAGAGCCTGAAGACACCCCTTTGGAGGGGGTGCTTTTGCTGCTTAATCTCACCCTTGTCTTAGGTGATTAGGATATTTGGCTGTGAAGGATGTCCTGAATATCAAGACCTTTTATCTTCATATATGAATTTGATGTCTAATGAGTCTCTCTCTGGTTTCTTTTAGGCTCCCATGACTCAGGCAATCTGGGCTACACACTCTTGCATCTTCTTCAAACTGAGGAATAGGATGGCTTACATCTAAGGAACCTCGTAAGCATGATCCTATCATGTGTATTTTTGCTGAAAATAAAAAAAAAGTTTGGCAAGATGTTAAAGTTATAAGATCAAGCTTATTTTATAGAACTTTGAGTTGCTTCCTATAGTGTATGTCAATTATGCTTCCAGAACTCTTGGACAATTCAGATTCTGGATACAGTTAAGCATGGAAATGATCTATTTCTGCTTTTTAAAGAGAATCAGACAACCATATTCTGCCTTTTCAACAGCTATCTCAAGGCAGGAACATTTCTAGCTGAGTATATAAAGCTCTGCTATTGAAATATATCCATAGCAATTAACCACCTTGAGCTGACTGGTGATGGCTTCATCACATGGATGATTATGGATACCTTATGGATATGTATGCCATATGTATGGCACATACATATGTATAGCCACAGCTATATTCTGCTATAATATTAGTGAAAATTTTCCCACCTGCATCACAGAGTCCAGCTTTTTAGACTTCAAGAATATTCCCCATTCCAATTAAGGTCTTTTGGTCACAGTAGGGGTCCACAGTGTTATTAGTCCTCCTGAGTGAAACAGCCCTCGGAAAAAAAAAAATCAAACAAAACGTTTTGCAGTCACTGCTCCTGTTTTTATACAACTATGAAGCCTGTAAAGAACTTCAGTACACCATAGTGCAAGAGTCAGGGCTGAGGTAAAATAATAATACAGAAAAATAATTCTTTTAAATAACATTTTCATTCATCAAAACTTTTAGAATCTGGGAAAGGGGATGTTGTTTTGCTAGAAATTACAACTGAATAATTTTGTCAGGTTATCCTTTTACTTGGATTTATAATCCAGCTAGAGAAGACTTAAAACACTTTGAAAATGTTCATTTTAGTTTGGAGCCCTTGTAAGTCACCCCTGGCTGAGAAAATTTGAAAATGTGTGACCAGAGCTTGTTTTCTGAGCTGGATATAAAGCAAACACAATTTCAGCTTCAGCTGCACTATCCATCCCATGAAACAATCAACAACAAGGTGAGAGACTGAATTAGAATTCAAGTCCACTTCCAGAGTCTCTTTCCCTGAGCATCAATCTCCAACTCTTTGATGCTATACATAAGCCTCAGCATAGGCTAGCAGCAGTGAACCAGTTTTGGTGGCTTATGACAAATTGAACAGCTTGGATATGATTTCAGAATGGGAACTTCTTTTTATAAATGTGCCTTACTTCTTTCTCACATCTACTGTGGCAGCACAGAGTGAACCTTTGCATATAAAATCACATAATTTCAGTAAACCTACAATTTTTTAAACAATCTTTATGCTCACTACTTATTTCAGTTTTGGTAACTAACATTGTTGTTATTGATTTCTGGGACTGGAAAGCTATTCTTTTTTTTTTT
>VXAC01004222.1:2380519-2417696 GCA_013399225.1 Rhipidura dahli
TTTTTTTTTGTATTTTCATCTTTGATTTTAGGAACATTTCTATGGCAGTTAGCATTATCTCCTGAACCAAACTCTAAATTATAAGTTCTTTTAAACTGTGATATACACTATGTAGGTTGCTCATTGATTGGTCTAGTATTTTCCAAATAATCTGTTAACATGTAAAAGAGATAGAACACAGCATAGATTCTCGGCCTCCCTTGAGTATTGATCATGAGAGGTTTCTAAGCCTCTCTGGAAGTCTCATCCACATAGTCGTGTCTGATAGTCACTGAGGAGATTCCACACCTCCTAGCCACTATACATTCTGACTTTTACTGCACCCTAAGACAGTAAATCCTGAAACTTCACTTTGTGTTATATGAAAAAATAATTCAATTTGTTTTAACTTTACTGCTTGTTTCATATGTTTTACCATGCAAAATCGCATTGCTATCTTCCTTACTCATTGCAGGATTGACACACTTTTGGGAATATGACTTAAGTTGGAGAAAAATAGATGAGAGACTTTAAAACGGGAGCATGAATGGGCTTTTTCTATTTCTATAAATATATGTATAAATGTATGTTATGTATAGTAAAAATTATATATGAAGCTCAAAGGTATTGCTTATGCTTGTTATCAAGCTCATAGTGCAACCTAGAATTTTTTAGATATTATTTTTGTCTAAAAGATATTGATTTCTGATAAATATTATTTATGTCAGAGAATACTGTTGGAATTTCCAGGAGTTGTGGAAAAGATTATCAACATAATATTATTTGAACAGCTTTCTATAGCTTTGCTTTTCAACAAGAATAAATATCATGAAGAGCAAGCACCCACTGTACTTACACTACTGTAAAAGTAACAAATACATACAGTTTGTAAAGACTGGCTGGAGTCATTTTTTACCACATTCACCTGAATATGTTAAATTAAATCTATTGTGAAATAAGGATTCTGGGTCTTCAAAGATACCATAAGTCTTCAAAGTATTTCTATCCCCAGGGTCTGTACCTGTTAAAGTAACATCTGAAAATATTTACAAGATGCTAAATAAATTATCATTCAAATGAAAATATTCATTTTCAGCATACACTGGCAAGTATCCTTGGAGTTACACCTTACCCAACATTTACAATGAAGTTTTGTTGATTGTATTTCCAGTGCAGCATATTACGTATGATTTTGGGCTAATACACAATTTTTTGTTAAAAAACCCACAGAAACATTCAGTCTTTTATTTTTATATATGTATATGTGTGTGTGTAACAAGCCAAAGGATGATACATGTATTCATCTGAAATGTTTTTGCATGGATGAATGAATATATTTGTTGACACCCACAAGTATATTTGTCAATTTCTGTGTAGAAATTTTGATGCCTGTGCATATATTATTATGAACTAATATATTTTTAAAGCATTTGCACAGATTTATAACAAGAAATAGAAATATTTCATTCTAGGGAAGTTCACCACCACAAATATTCTTTTATTACCCTGCATGAAATATTCTTTTGTCACAGGGAATAGTGCATATTTGTAGCTGAAAATGATGTTTCTTTAAAAGGAATATAACTTCACTTTTGCAAGGTACAGATTAGTCTAAATACAGGTGAGAATACACTCAACATTCCCTCCTTCCCCCTTTAACTCTCCCTCCCCCACTAATCCAAACAAAACAGAAACCTGTCATAAAATAAGCACTCAGTAAAACTAAATAAAATCAAAGTGAAATGTCTGCCATGGGATGAAAGAGCCAGTGTAATAGTAGTTAAAGCATAATATGTTTAAGCCTGGGGATAAAGTGAAGTGCAGATGTGTCATTTCTTGAATAAAAATAAACTAATAGTTCAGCTATACAACCATAGCTGCAAGGCTTTTAGAAGCAGGTAAAAACACATCAGTTTTTATGTGTAATCCAAGGTCTTAGATCATAGTCTCTGGCTGATCCTTCCTTTGGATCACATGTGCTCTTAAGCATTCCAAATGTTCTTCTAACTTAAAAAATATCATTTTTGAAGTTCCTATGGGCTTTTTTTTTTTTTTTTTTTAATTTGCTTGTGTTTTTAACTCATGCATGGTCTGAAACCATACACAATGGTATATCTTACTTTCTGTTATGTCCCCTCCTGCTTGAAAACATTCATCCTATTCTTGCATAACTGCCCAGCAAACAATATTTTGCATTCTCTCAAACTGTACTATTATCTTTTCAGAAAGCAATAAGGATAAGGGAAACCATCACGCCACAAAGAAAGCTACTCTAGTGTTAAGGTCTCATATGTGAAAGCTCAGATATGGCCATGCCACAGATTTCCTGAGCTATGTGGAAGGTGGGTAGAGATATTATTGTATTTACAGGTTTCCCCAGAGCAGCTAGCAGCTATTCCAGCCTTAGAGCATGGAGACTTTCACTGCATTTTACCAGCAATTAGAATCTCCCCACCATGGAGAATGAAAAATGCTACCTTTTCTTAAATGAACTAAGCCAGAAGAAACTTGCATAGAAAATTACCCTCTCACTAAAAGCACCTTGAATACACTTACACATTTCTCCTGAGTGAGCACAAAAGATGTGTCAGAGGTTGTGAGAGAGGTAGCTGTTCTTTCACTCTCTCCAAACATTCACCATCTTCTCTACTTTGACCCCTTCTAGATGAAGAGGTGCTTTTCATTAAGTCTTAAGTAATGATCCTCTACTTTGTAATATTTTTTCAAGTTAAGTGTTAATAAAACAGGAAAAAAGACTGCATGTGTAGTCAGGTAGAATGCTTTTAGTCTGTGCTTGTACCATTTTCTTTATCTTATGCTGCTATAATAGGCTGTTAGAAACCATCTCAAATGCATGAATTTGAATAAAGAAAGTAAGTTTATGATGAGAAGGACACTGTTTAGTCACAAATGCATTCTATATTCTTGACGTGTTTTAGATTTTTTACAGAATGAAATATTACAGTAGAAATCTTGTAAGCATTGTGTCATAAGAGAACAGCATGTTCTCTGAAGAACCTGACAAGGAAAATTTGCAAGAAGAAAATAATATGTTAAAGTGAAATATTTTTTCCTATGCTTTTCAAAGTTATACTTATTTTAAATCATTTTATTCTTGTTGTGACATTAACTATAGAAAAGAAAAGAAAATGTTAATCAAGAAGAGCTGGAAACTCAATTTTAATGCTCATAACAAGTGATATTAGACAAAGCTGAAAATCTCTATGATCCAGCAATAACATTATACAACATTCAGGTATTATATGCATGACTTAAAAAGGGAGAAAACTGTAATTTATCAGAATATTTTCACTATTTAAATGCAAATAATGCATTGACAACATATTTAACAACTCTTATTGTTTCTGTTTAGGAAAGAAATTATTATGTTTCTTCTGTGGAGGGGGAGCTTTTCCAAATCACTGTCTATGATTTTTCTTAAGAATTGAGCTAAGCAAAACACAATAGCATAGTAAAACATGGTATCTAATGACAGGCTCACACTGTAATTTGCAAACCAGGTTAGATCTTTATCTTTGAATATACTGTGTTATGAATTTTACATGAGAATTACACAGCCACAAACAGAATATATAAAGTGAAAATGTGCCCCTCATCTGCCCTGTTCCAGACCCTCTTGATGGTTTAGAAAGCAAGCACAAAGAGATTCTCCTATTCACCCACCTCGTGTACAATTGCATTCACCTTGTCTGCTACTGGCAATTTATTCCCTTTTGCCTCAAGGGAACTCGAGCACCTTGATTCCTAGATAGACACCAACCCTCATTCAGGGTTAGAAGAAAAAATGATGAGTTTCTCTTCTTTATTATTAATTTCTCCTCCCTGACTCCTTTTCTTTTGCTTTGTTATATACTGCTTCTGTAACACTGAACTCATCCAACTAAAGAGCATCTTCTGATCTACAAGACATGAAACATATTGCTGAGACTTATTTATAATTTCTACATGTTTTAGGAAATGAATGTACAAAAAAAACCATACTCTGAAGAGCCACTTCAATGGACTGTATCTTAATATATCATGAAATGTAAGCCTTTTAAATGTTTTTGCTTTTCCAATAAATTTTATCTGCAACATTTTTAATAGAAATAAGAACTCAACTCAGTTTTTTCTTCCTCTATTTTTTATCTCCTATAAGTATACTCTGCTGGTCATTTTACATGAAGACTGTTCTGTGGAACAACTGAAATTTTCTATCTTTTACCATTCAATTCAAATTTTCCGTAGAACCATGAAAAGGAGTGATTTATGACAAATATTTGCAATTCAGAGAATTTACGTAGGTAACAATCTTTAAGAATAATACATCAAAGAAAAAAAAAAAGGAGAACTAAAAGAATGCAGTTTATGAGTTTATAGCAAGGTTAATTTTCTCAGTCTAGGTGGGGTTAGATCTTTATCCATCTAGATTAGTATTGTTTGGTTGAATTGGCTACTGTTTCTTTAGTTTTGTTTTGCGGGTTTGGGCTGTTGCATTTTTGTTTTATAGACAGTGAAATTACATTCGTGCCTGTGATTTTGAGCTTTACAAAATGCTCTTTTTTTTTCTGAGTGCTCCCGTCACTGTCAGGTACTGTTATTGACTGCTTCTATACAAGGGGTTTAATCTGTAGGAAGAGAAGACGCAAGAACACAAAACAAGCAAAGCACTCAAAACTGCCAAGGACGCATTGGAAAGGGGATTGCCAGTATAGTATTTGGTAAAAGACTTACAAAATAGCATGGCAAAGTATACAAACATAAGAGCCAGCCAAAGAAATAAAAGTGTACAGTATTAATCCTTCAATAGAAATTCTGCCCAGACATCTCAATTTTAGTTGTCTGACAAATGTCCTAGAAATTATTTTCACTAAGGAAGAATATGTCAAGGCTAATGTATGCAAAAATAAAACCACCATAAAATTAGGCTTGCATTAAGGAGAAGCTAAAATTATTTTGAAATATTTAGCTAACTACATTTTATTAATAACACATAGCCTCTCAGGTATTCAAATCAAGCCTTGTCCAATAAGTAAAAAGTATGTTAATTTGAGGCAATTGAAGACAAATACAAAAGAAATGAATAAAAACATATCAAGTATCCATCAAGAAATATACAGTGTTTCAATGCATAGTAGACAACTGTACTTGCTCCCTTAAACCATCTTTGTGAAAATCTGTATGTCTGTGTTCCCAAGCATATGTCTATCTTTGCTTTAAGGAGAGGCTGGCTCCAACAGAGCCCTTTGGAAAAGAAGGCCACTCGTGTTATCAGTGGGTTTCTGAGTGTATTCAGGGCAGGAAAAGTTGCTGAGCTCATAAACAAGATCCAGCCTGAAGACTGGAGCTCATGTGGAGGTTAAGAGGAAGAGAGAGGATGAGTCTGGTAGCAAGGCCACAAACAGTGGAAAGCGCTTCTCTGGGACAGAGGGCAAAGAATCACATTTTGCTGCTGTTCAGAAAGTTTCAAGACAATTGAACGGAAACACAAAAATAAGTTCCAGTCTACAGGGACAAAATGGGCAGTACATTAAACTCTCCATTGTTGTTCTCTTTATTCATTGCTTCGACTTCTTTTCATTGTGAAAGTCAATACACTTAGACTTCTATTTTAAAATAAAATCTATTTTTGAACCTAAAGCCTTTTGGTCCCTTTGGGGAGTTTCTCCAGGAGGAAGTTTAAGCACATCTGTTCTGCAGCCGTGGCCAAAAATTTTATCATCGTTAATATGTGCACAGGTACAGAGCAAGGCTACAGCTGCAGCAGTGCCCTCACAAAGGATAAAAAAAATTCCTATTCCTTATGAAATAATGAAAGTGAAGATAGAGAATATCGAAATGCTTCTGTAGGTGATGCAATTCTCAGGTAAAATGACAATTTCACCTCATTGTCACAGAACAAGGAGACAGAGTAAAAATCAACTTACTTCCCACTCTCTTCTATTGCTTTCATCACCTTTATGTTATTTGCCAGGTAGCTAAAATAAATTTTGTTACGCTTTCCTACTCGCCATACTGGAAAAAGCACTGTTAACACTTTCACTGTGCTGCAAAATATATTTTTTGCAAATATCACTCTGACATAAATCCTAGAATATTAGTTTCTTTAGTACCTTACTAATTTATTTACATTTTTTTATACAGATACACTTCCTTAGATTTTTTAGGTCTTTTTTGGTTGTTTTTTAGCTTGCTAAACTAACTTTCTTCAGTGTTGTTTGATTTCCATTATTTTCCTTCTTATCCTTTTGTAATAACTTCATTTCACATTCAGTGAAGTTGCCAAGCCTGGATCACACCTGTTTCCTGCGTTTTGGTTTTGTTCACAGTAAAATTCATTTTTATCCATCCATTTTCTGTTGTAATTTTTCATCCTTTCACCTTTCCCAATAAACATAACACCATTTTTACCTGTGTTTCCTCTCTGTGCACAAACATAAATAATGAAGAACTTGGTTTAACCACAAAGACATAAAGAAAACACATTACAAGAAAGCCACTAGCTGGTGCGTATGTCCTTTTTCTTGATTTCAGTCTGCTTTTATAACTATCACTCAAAATTCCTTCTTTTTCTCTCTTAAAAAAATTAAAATATGCATGTGTCAACTGAGCTTCCTGCCAGTTCTTGTTAGAGAATTAAGGAAAATCCTACCTACTTTTTCTTTATGAAGAACAGTTCTTACTTTGGACTCCTGGCCTCTTCAGAGAAAAATCTCCCCATCTGCTTCTTAATTTCTTTTAAAATGTTCAGGAATATTCTACTGAGAATTCAAAGTCATCCCCAATTAATTGATGTGGCTGGGTAATCTTTTGGTATTCAACACTGCACTTTCTCTATGAAGATAAAGAAATTTACATAATTTTGCTAATTAAAATATATCACATTAGGAATCTAAAAAAATTACCATGACATAATTCTCCAATTGTGTGGTTTTCTCTTTTCCTGTGGCATGACTAAGACCATATGTTCCTTTTGTAAAGGTGAGATTAGGTTATTATTTCCTTTTTCATGAGTTGTGGGAAGAGCTACCAATTGCCACCACCCCACCATTGTTCTGTTAGATGCAGTGCAGGGAAATGCTAGAAGGAGAGTACATTGCCCAACAGCTTTTGAAAGCAAAGACATGGTACACAACAAAGGAGCAATAAACTGAGCCAAAAAATACATGTCTCATCTTCATACTCCTAATAGTGGCATGCCTTACTCTAGTTGGGGCTTCTTCCTCTGTCATTTTTGTTTGTGTGTCAAAATGACATCTGGCAATCGAGAGCTTAGTGAGCTCCTGTTCTACAAGTGTTTTAGACTTATACTCTTCTCTTGTTTCATTATCCTGAGAATAATTTATTGCAAATCCAATTTTTGCATCCTTACTCAAATAAAGCTTTCTCAAATAAAGCTTTCTCACAAAATGACTTTTTTCATTGGTATCGTTACTTCTATATTTAGAACTGGATGTAAATGTATTAGCTTTATTCAATCCATCTAAATGCTTCATTTCTTGATTGGCTTTTAGGTTTATACCTTAAATAACAATGTCAAGTGCAGCTGTATTTACCATAATCTACCTTTCTTTTTCCTTTTGTTTGAGATTAATATTTTATATATCTTCACCATAACATCTCAGGACAGCTTCTGTAGGAAGATTTGAACTGAAACTAAACCAGCTGTAACTTGAAACACCAAAAACTTCCAATTTTTTGTTATAGAGTAGCAGCCAAAGAGAGCCATTATTTTAAGTCACACAACTGAAAATGAGAGGGAAAGAAAGTGTATTTAGCAATCTTTACTGAAAAGACTGTTCAGAGAGGCAATAATTACAGAGCAGGTAAGAGGAAAGATAAAGCTTCTAAATATAAAAATTAAAAAAAAATAGCAGAAGTAGAGCTAAGTTCCCATAATGCTTTTCCAAAGAGAAAAAGAGCTAAATGCTATGCACAGAGGTGCTTGGTAGAAGGTTCTACCTGCAGGTAAATGAGAGTTGTGAAGATCAATTTTAAATGGTTAATTTTAAAATGTTTTGTGCACTTTTTCTTATTCTACTCCGACTAATGGACTTGCTAATTAAAATCTACTTTTTATTAAAAAATAATGAGAGCACAGATTTAATGGAAATTGGTACCAGAGAGGTGAGTCTATTAACAGTGACTTGAACAAATGGAAAAAAACCCAATTGAGCTTAAAAAGAGATTTTAGACTTGTCAGAAATCCGTTATAGGGAGGAACCCTCCTACTTTTATTTCAGGGAAGTCTGACAGCATTTATAACTGTTATTTCCACTCAAGATTAAATCTGTTTCAATCTAAGATTCTTATTTTTCTATTTGATCCATTATATGAAAAACTAATTATCATTCCATTATGTTAAAAAGAAAAATTAAATTCTAAGTATTTCCTCTGCAGTTTAAAGTACACTGCTGGACCCAGTATTGAGCCCTGAGGCACACCACTTGTAACAGACTTCTAACAAGACCCTGTGTCACTGATTACAACCTTTTGGGATCTCCCATTCAGCCAGTTCTCAATTTCAATTCTCCTCCAAAGTAATAAAAAACTTTTAAAAACAAGAGTAAAAATTTAAAGGATGTATGTATAACATAATTACACACATATCATAATTAATACACTTTCATTTCTGTGAAGGCTTAGGGATATTGGATTGCACCTCTGATCTCCACATTCCTGATTTGTCAGTGTTATTGTGGTTACTTTGTGATATCTTCCATAAAAATTAGATAGATCTCGAATTTAATTCCATGGAAGTATTTGAGGCATAACTTTTTTCCATTCACTTTTTCTTCTTTAAACTACAGAAACAGTAATCAATTACAAGCTTTTTATAGAAACAGTAAAGACATAGAGCACCTAAGCTATATTAACATGAACATTATGACACTAAAGGTTTCCTTAATACTGTATTAAAAAAAAAAAAAAAAAATTACGAGAGAGTACAAAACACCTCTGTTATTATTGTACTGACTTTTTTTTCTAAAATCTCATCCAGTACAGCAGTGAAACGATGTAAACTCAGGTCTGTTGAATGCAAAATATGTTGTGGATTTTTTAAAAAATATAAATCCCAGAGTTTGAAAAATGGGGAGAATTTGAAAAGATTGCTTCACAAAAAATGCTGCCTAACTTAGTTCACTGATCCTCTGTTGTCTCCACGCTCACTTTGAGTCCTATTTAGGTTTGGGGCTCACAGAGTGCAGTGGTGTCTGAAGTGTTTTGTATTTTTCTTCTCAGTTATAAGGAATGTAATTGCTTTTACCAAGAAAAAAAAGGAAACTTTTTTACAGTATTTGAGTAAAATAATCCATTACAGAGTGAAGAGATCAGAGCTTTTGCTTTGGTGTATGCCACTACAGTCTACATTTTATAGCAAGTGTATCAACTGGTGAACACTTGTGGTAAACAGTGAATGGAGAGAAGTTGCATATACTGAGGATATAAAATGCAGAAATAAAATTCTTCTCTTTCTTGTTACAAAGGTCAGAGTTTTAACCAAATAGCAAGGTGATCTAAAGTCATGAGTCAGCATCCATTCACTCCAGTGTACTCTGCAAATAGAAGAGACAAGGATGCCACACAGGAACTACAGTGTCATGTATCATTTTTGCTAAAACTGTATGCCACTAATTATAGAGGACTGTCTTTCTTGTCTAGTGCAGAGTAATTTCCTTTGAGTGTTATGTTATTTTACTTGCAACTATGCCCACCACATTGTTGAAAGTGCCAGATGAAGTAAAGTAAAGTAAATGATAATATCATAGACACTGCTGGTTTCTAAGAAATCTGAGAAAGCTTAAAATTGCAATGCAAAAGTCTAGAAGCAAAGAATATCTGAAAACCTGACTGAACACATAGTGCTATCAAAAGAAAAATATAAATTTACATTTATGAAAGTCCATCAGACTCTATATCTGACTTCAAGCCTTCAGGAAAAAGAAAAAGGGCATTTGATGCTATTTATGTTGATGTGAATTGACCTGAAGATAACCCAGGTTCTGTGTCAAAAATAATTTAAAATGCAAGTTAATTGAAAAATACTGGTAAAAAAGGATTTGAAACAGAAAATAGCCAAGATTAAGAAAAGTGTTCTATTATTTTTATGTGCAGATTTGGGGTACTAAGAACCAAACTCATGAGAGAGAAAAAACACAGAAAACCCTTTCAGGAATGGATTAGTAGTTCAGAAAAAGGCCTTTGAAAACTCCAAATCCTGCAGGATGATTAATTATTCTGTAGTTCACCATGAAGTATTTTTAGCTACTTTAACAAAGACAGAAAATTGCTTCCTTGTCTACTGAGTGATACAAGAAAATGAAGATTATGGAATATTTCTGAAGTACCTAATTTCCAAAATGCTTGAAGTCACCAGTCATTGCTTTTACTATGTTACTTGGATTTCTGGACCAAGATTAACCTTTTATATACATTACTGCATGGCATTAGATGTCTCCCTTCTTGACATTATAAATTTAAAAGAAGCTCATCTTCTCTTTGACTTTAATACCTGTGGGTTTATGAAGAGGAATAGGATCATTAGGAGAGAGTTTTTAATTTTTGCTCACAGACTACCATGGTTATCATGAAAGGTCTCTTTCACAAATGAAAATCCTTTTTAGTTCTCCCTTAAATTCCAGAAATGTACAGATACAACATTTCTACACAGCTCAATCCAAAGCATAGGTCTTAAACTTACAGAAAATCTACAAGAGATTTTCCTCAAAAATTACTTTTCTCAAACTCTCAGGCTGAATCTTGGCCTAAGGACCTTATTCCTTTAAAATGGTCTTTAAAAATAGATTTTTCCAGGGACCAGTATGGAACCAGACACAACTATTTCTATAAAATTCTAGGGAACAAGTTTACTTATTTATAATAGAGTAGAATAGTTCAGTTGGAAGGGATCTGCAATTATCTAGTTCAAACACGTTCATTTAATTATTTTTAAAATGCAGGTAAACCCAACTTACAAAGAGCATAATACTTGCCTAATATGAAGAGAATGCACCAAAATCAGTGGAACCGAATAGTACTTGAATGAAGGCAGGTGTAGAAGTTCACACTACTTGGCTTGTATCAAAAAGAGGAAAAAATTCTGAAATTAAGATAGTTTCTATGTAATGTAAAACTGTCATTAAGTGATCTGATAAAAGTTTGGATATGTATGCACTACCAGGTTATAAATGCTAGAAGTATTTTTCAGGGTTTTGAATATACCATAAGAAATGGTAATTAGAAAAACAAGGTTAAAGAGTACAATAAGCTTAAAATAAATACTTGGGTCTAACCTCTAACAGGTATACTCAGAAATTACAGTTTCAGTGTCTTTAGTGAAAGAAATGTTTCATGATTACATCACCAGGGAAATAAAATGAGCCCTGAAAATATTCTGTGCTAACTTGCTAATAATTATTGTTACTTTTATTTTACAGTATCTCACATACCAAGAAACATTCTATATTCCCTGTAAAACCTGAATGAAAGATCTTTCCCCAAGGCCCACTCCATTAGTCATGAATTCCACAATGTTCCAAGAATTGATCCACTATACAGAATTAATATAAATAGCTATTTAACAGAAAGAAGACACTTAAAGAGACTTGTAATGGAATTGGCAATGAACTTCTTTTGTTGAACAGAAAATCTCTCAGATTTTAATATAAGGTGAATATTATGACAGCAATTGCATATGTGGCATGGCAGGGATCCCATGTACAGTCTTATTATTGCCTTGAAATAAGTCACTGGCAGTACAAAGAGAATTCTAAAAATGACATTAAACCAACATATGAAAGCTACTTTGGAAACTGAAAAAAGGAATACACATACCTCAGCTAAGATAAAAGTTAGAAAGAAATGTCTTAGTAGAATAACAGTTACTGAAGGAATTAGCTCTGTTACTGCTTAAGGGAAAGGAAGAGATTAAGAGGTCCATGGTGTTGGAAGACTGAGAAGGTCTTAGGAAAGGAGAAAATAAAGAAGTAAAATAAAATAAAGAAAAAAAGGAACACAATAGTACAAAAAAGTTAACCTTGAAACAATCTCTTTAGGAAACCAGAAGAAATAATATGATTTGCATCATTTAATTAATATGATTCAATGGAAGGAAAAGTACTGCTTTTACCTCCCTCCCCCCAAATGCAAATAGAAGCAAGCCAATCTGCTTTCCTTTCTCTAGCAGTTACTATTTTGCTCTGGTAAAATGTCCCAGGGCCTAGCTCTAATATGAGAAACTACTAGACTGGAGAAATAAGATGAGGAAAAAAAAAAAAAGAGAGAGAGAATAGTAAATGGTAAGAAAATGTTGCTATTATACATTAGATACCTATTACATCCATCAGCAACGTTTCAGGCAAGAATAAATTCTTCCAATATTTCAGACATACAAATTTCCTGTATAAAAGTTGTTGGTAATTATCAGAGGCTCTGAAGAGAGAGAGAATTCCTGCAGTATACTGTTATTTTGAGTGCCTGAAGCACAGAGGGCAAAGCACAATGAATACCTGCTGATTACTTATCAACCTTTTTCCTTCATTTGTAAGTAAAATCTCTACTGGCATATTGTAATGCAGCTTATTCACTGAAAATCCACAGAACTGAGTCAAAGGTGTTTGTTCTCACAAACTCCAAAGGACAAAGAAAATAACAGATGAAGCAGAATTTAGCTTCTTAAGCCTTTCAAGACGTACCTGCAATCAGCATACCACCAAGAAATCTAAATTAGAGCAGCAGGAACAGGGGCATTTAGCAGCAACATAGAATAAATATCAAATGGAAAACTTATTATGGATGTTCCCAACTCAGTTGTCATCACTAGTCATTAAAACACCTGTTTACATTAAAAAAGTGATAGCAGGAAAGTGTTTTTAGCTGCTTTAGGGGATACAGCAATGAGAAACAGCAGAGCCAATGCTATAGGGCGTTGTCAAGTCTGCCTGGTGTACCAGCTTGGGTGGTGTCAAACTGCCTCCACATTGCTGTCTGAGAACCATTGCAGCAGAAAAAAATGTTTTACTCTAGTCATAATTCCTTCTTACCTTTTGTCCTTTATCACTGATTTTCAAGTACACCTGCTGCTGGTGTCTCAGTAACCATCTCTGTTTTAGTTGTACCACAACCAGTCACAGCATCAGTGAGATAGGACTGCTAATTTCAGACCTGTTAAAGTTCATTAGATTTTCCCTATTCTAAATTACCTTCATTTATGAAGAAGAATATTTCAGATAATATTATAATATTATTTCTCTTAGATGTTCTTTTCTCCCCAAAACATTCTGGCAGTGTTGCCTGCAGTTGCTGAGATGGCCTCTCTTTACTAAACTTTGGGGTGACGAGAGTCCTTCCTGACTTGTGAGGGTGGAGTACACAAAAACTTTGTGACTCTCTGTTACATGACATCATGCCCCATGCAACAGTAATGAGGACAGCTAGGAAACAGTGGAAGAATCTATAAGTTTACACTGATACTGGAAATTTTTACATGATTTGTTTTGCACTTGGATTGTCTATGAGATTTCACTGTAATTGTCTAATTATTCCCATATAGACTCTCTTCTATGTTCTAACTGCCTCCACTAAAATTCAATTTCCATTTTGTAATCAATTTCCATTTTGATTTAATATCTGCTTCAATAATTAAAAAAACCCCACATTTCAGGAAGTACTTCGAAAGCTCCATATACAGCAATAAGCCCTGAGAAAGATCATCACTGACAGCAGTTTAACTACACTTATTTTAAAAGTCACAGAGAACTGAGATCTTAGTCTTTTAAGACAGTTCTTTTCAAGTAGAGGGATATGCTGCAAGATTATATGGTAACCCCTACTGCATTGTAATTTAAATTAAGACAAGGCATAGCAGGAGATAAAAAAATGTTATCAGCCATGAAATTTTAATTTTTCTTAAATAATAAGACAGAAATCTCTGAAATCAATAACAATTTTCCATGTGTCAAATGATATTGTCATATCTGCATAGAGCAAAGACTAAAGAAGGGATTACATGACCATGAGAATGAATTGTTTAGGACCACACATTTTCATAGGCATCAATATTTGAATGTGCTGAATTCGGAAAATGATGAAATCCAAAAAGTTCTGGACTTCTGAGTGGTATTAAACTCTTTGAGATGTACTAGAAATGTTGTTGGTTAAAAGTGAATTGATGCACCAGGCATGAAGGCAGGGAAAAGTATTAAGTAAAGCTTAATATTGTGAGATCATATAAAAGTACATCTTGTTAGGTCAGCATTTTGTACCTGTGTGCTGCCTGATGCATTTCTGCACTTGAGGATTAGTGTCTCAAGGAAACTGGAGTGCTTTCTACTTGTGTCTGGAGATCACTAGTTTGCAAATCCCTTGAAAAAGAAAGGCTTACCAAAAAATAGCTTAAACCACAAGCCTTTGATTAGCTGGCCAAATACTAAGAAAAGTGAGAATGTTATAAACAGGTAAAAACAGTAAATAAAAATATCTGTGTAATACAAACTATTTCTCATGCCAAAATTTTTGGTAGTAGAAGTTACTATAAATTGATGTGAAGTATTTTCAAGTCTTACGCTTGCTTTTAAATCTAAATCAATAATATTTTGTTCTCTATTATTTTGCCCCAGTAAAGTTCTGTGATAGCCTCAAGAGACTCAAAAATGAATGTGCTCTCTTTCAGGTGATACAACTTGTTAGTCCCTTTCTTCACAAATTTTTTTTCCTGCACAAAGTGAACCCACAAAGATATCTCTAACCTCATTTAATCCTTTCACTACCTTGATAGCCTGCCCTGCAGTATTTTATCTTTATCACAGTCATGGAAGAAAGTGCTTTGGTCTGCAACTTTTCATGGGAACAAAATTGCACCTCAGACTTGTGGTATAAGACACAGTAATGCATGGACCATGAATTATTGAAAAAGTAAAGGAATCCTGAAACAGAATCTTTTTTCCAAAGGCAAAAGTTCAGTCGAGGTTTGCAGGCTGGATAACCTGAACATCAAAGCCAGCCAAAACATGACCGACAGGGAGATGAGTCAGGATGTCACAGGTCACTTCTTGACAATCAAGGTTTGCACTGAGTCCAACAGTAACATGAATGTTGCACTGAGATATCAAAACAGATAGTTGCACCTCCATGTTTAATGCCTTCAAATAACTTTTCCTTTCCTACCCCCACTCAAAATATGATCAAAGCTAATGATACAGTGAGTGGGAAAAAACAAAAATATGCCCCCCCCCTCCCAAAGTACACAAAACTGCATACCCTCACACACCCCCAGTGGAAAAAAAAAAAAGGAAAAAAAAACTTATTGGTGAAAATGATTGCAGACCTTACATTTTGAAATACTAAGATTAGTAGGTAAACTTAGAGTTTTTAATATACATATAATATATAGCCAAACCTAGTGGATTTAGAGATGCAGGTGGTCCACCTCCTCCAGAGCTGGCGGAGAGGATCTGCTCAGTCCCATTTCCAGGCCTCTCCAGGAATGAAGCTGAACACTCCCCCCTCATAGTCACACACAAGGTCTCTGCAGACACAGTTGCTTGCAAAGAGATTAGCAGACAGAAGAAGAGTATTGGCATAGGCACTCAGTTAAAACAGGGACTGCCTGAGTAATCATCTAGTCCTTTCTCAGGACTCTCTGGGAAAAACCCTTCCCAGATCTCACCAGTGTTTGACTCCCAGGTTCTCAATGTCTCTGGGGTCCTGCTATCAGATCTAGAGTCTCCAGTTAACTAGCTCCAAGACCATTGGCATCCCCATTAATCCTGACTTCTGCTTGCCAGATAGTCTGCCTTGAAGTTTGCTACTGGGTCACGTGTGTAGAATAGAGACAGCACTGAGACAAAGTGGTTCAAAACAGAGGTTGGCCAGGAAATGAGAGGTGATGATCTGCTGCAGGGTCACTGAGACAAGCACACTGAGCAAGAGCTTGTCGTCCCTTGCTTACACATCCCCAGCCTCATTTAGACCCCTTTCTCTCTATTTCTCTGCATTTGTTCCATACCAGTTCATCCCCATCTCTCCACTCTGAAGCTCTGTTCTTCTCAAATATTTGATGATAATTTCTGTGCAATCCTCAAAACCTTCGAAGCCAGAATGCCCCTCTCCACTGCTTTCCAATTTTCCCTTAATAATCCTCTCCACCTTTTTGCAGTCATCCCCTTAGTTGGTGCAGTGTTCCTCTGTGGAACCACCATAGAAGGTTTTGCAAAAGGGACAAAACTTTAGTTGTTTGGGATAAAGACTGACTGACCTCTATCAGTTTGACTGCTTTTAGTACTTGATTCAGAGGGACTGAGATTCCCAAGTCATTATTGCTTCTCTGACCACTGGTTGCTCTTTGTGTCTAATTTGAGCAGCAATTAGTCAGATATCCTTTCTTTTGTGGGCCTCCCTCCAGTGAACACTAGAGTGCAGACAGACTAATTCCATGGGTTCTTCTCTTACTAAATTCTTTTATATTTTATGTAGTGATGTTCAAAACCAAACTCCCTCAAACTGCATGATTTATTCAGGCTTTCTATAGGTGACCCAAGAGGTAACAAACAGTAGCAAATTAGTGAAAGAAAGAAAGAAATAATTCAATTGTCATGTAAATAATATTAGGGACTTCAAAAACTAAAAATCTATAATTTTAAGTAGAAACAATCTGATACAAATAATGGTAACACTTAGCAAAATAATGGTTATTCAGTGAACTCAAAACCAGCAAAACATTCTTCAGATGGTTGTAATTTTAAATTTGTTATAGTAACTAACAAAGTTTGATACAAATACTATATCACACATATCACAGTGTGCAAACAATTAACATAAAGGTATTTTTCCTCCTTTTTTTTAATTTTAAACACCTTTTTTACTGAGTTCATGCTTCCGAGCCAGAGATTATGGACTTAGTTCAGATTTATTATCCCAGATATAGGTATTTGTGACTAATACAAAAAAGCAATCTGTTGTAAAGTGCTTTAATTTGAGTGGAAGATACTAAGGGGTTTTATACATTCGATCTAAACCCTGAAGTTCAGAACGGGAAAGAGAAAGAAAGTGGTGTTAAAGTAAAATCAAAGATAGACTCTTAAGCCTTTTTCCTAGAACTTCTTTCTTCCTTTTACCTTGAGATGGATTTTTTATATATTACTTCACCTAACCTTAAGGATAACTGCTCTTAATACTTTTCAAGAACAAAGTGAGCAGTATCTTCCAAAAAAAAAAAAAAAAAAAGAGAAAAAAGGAACCATTTATAAATGCCATATAAATTGTATTTTCTCCTTTTTCCCCCCTAAAATTATAACCTTAAATATTTGTTACATCTTTCTGAAAGAAAAATGACATATTATTTTTTAAACATACTGTAAGCATAATTTTTTTTTTTTGATAGAACAGTACATTTCTCAAGTATTTAATACCGATTCTTATGTATCAGGTTCATAACCTGAAGTGCTATGGAAGTTTTACAAGGTGAGCCTTGGAAAGGCTGAATGAGTGTCTGTACTTAACTTGAAAAGAAGACTTCAACTACTATTAAGACTGGCTTTCAATGCCAGCTTAATATGATAGAAAATCTCCAGCTCTAAAATGATAGAAAATTTGGGATTTAGATAATATCTTAAGAATTGAAACTGCATTATCCTTATGAAGTTACAATATAAGATAGGACCAGATTTGAAAATACATACCAATTCAAAACATACATGCATACTGTACTTTAACCATGGCGTTCCTGTTTGCCTTCTATGGGATTCTAATCATGTGGCTACAGGGGAAAAAACATAAGATTTATTTATGTGATTATAGAAAGTTACTAATGAACTTGTTATTAATGAACTTTTTCAACACAAGTATTTCTGACATATTTGGGCTTTGTTTGCACTTCCAGTTTGTCATCTTGGGTTCTTTTTTTGTCAGAACACTCTTACATTGAAAGACGTACAAAATTGGAATTTGTAAATCAGCAACAAAAAGTGTAACAATTGGTTTGGAGGTTACAGTCATAAAACCAGTATGAACTTCTCTTATACTGTCTTTCTTTCCAGACCTCAGTTGCTGGGACTAGCACAAAGGTGCCATTCAGTGAATGCCAGTCTATCCACGTAAGAAGCAAAGGACAACATAATCCTTAAAATTTATATATATACATTGAGGAAGAGTCAAGAATATGAAAATAAATGAAAGGTCAGAGAACTCCCAAACAGCTGCATTTTTGAAGGAGATGTGAATATTCCTGGTAAGCATTTGAGTTCTTTTAGTATGATATTGCCTGCTACTATTAAAATATTTTGACAATTTATTATTAAGACTTCCATCAAAAGATGTGGAAATAAAAGAAAACAGTCTCTTCAATAAAATTATGTGCTTTTCTCCAGTAACTACTTACTAAATGCATAAAAATTCAGAATGCTCATCCTCAAATTCCATCTCAAAATTCAGATTTGTGATTATATCTTTTTTCTTAGATGGAACCACAGGTTCTGCCGTGCTGAAGAGACCTCTCATGTAGATGTCACATCATGGTTTTGTGAACCCAGCATGGACAGTGCCTTCAGATTCTGTGAAATTCTGGCATCATTTTTTGGCCTAAGTGTTCAGGACTTTTTTCACCCATGGAGCACAGTTCGCTACCTTGGCTTCAATATTGCTGCCTACAGAAGGTGCTTTAAAGAAGATAAAAGAGAGAGGTTTGCTCAAAGCAAGCTTGCCTTCCCATCTCTACCACCATGGACCTATTTCAGCTCAATTAAAAGGGGTCAGGTATACCTGGAGTAACACAGAGCTATTGTTCAGTCCCTCAAAAAATCATCTGCTTTGAAACTGATCCCAGCTCACACAGGAAGAGAGGGAAGGAAGAGAAACCAGAGGAACAAAAGGAAATTATCTGGTGTGATTAAAAACTTTGCAAAAGAGTGGTCAAAAAGTATTTCAGGGATACTTGATCAGTGTTGAGTCCTTATTTCAAAATGATAAGGATTTAAAAAATGATACAGAATAACGTTAACAGGCAATAAGATGTATACAAGTAGTATGAATGTAGGTGTACAAAAGTAAATACTAAGTGGGGCCTTACGCAGAATAACTTAATCAAAAAAACATTTGAAGAAAATTTTTAAGAAGTTCCTCAAAATATGTATCCATTACACCACCTTTTCTCATGTCAAAGTTGTGTTGAGCATTTGCAAAGCCTTCACATCAGTTATTAGTTGTGGTTATGGATTTTTCATGTGGGGTGTTGCACATTCTGCTTTTAAAATCATATCTCAAGTCAGTCAAGTAACAGCTTGCTCACATGTAAGGAACAAAAAGGACACAGAATTAGTGTTACTGCTAATGCACAAAGCTATTAACAGGGAATTCAGACCATTTACAAACTTTTAATGCAATGCTATCCCCTATGAGATTAGATTATGCCATGCGTTCTTTTAATGCAGTTTAAAGAAAATCTGCCCTCAACCTTTAAAAAATTAACCAAATTGTATAAAATACTTTTAAGATGCTCATTAATCAATAAACATGAGAAAAGAAACATTATATTTGCACTGGTTTACTTCTACAGCACATTTTATTGTACAAATTCAAGCCTTGGCTGATTTTTTTTTCCATTTTGCAATTTTTTGAGGCTTTTCCCTTTCTTTAAAAAAAATCCTCCTTTAAAACTGATACATGTGTCCACTGGAAGCAAGAAAAGCATAGGTGCAGTCCTCTTGTCCTGAAGTATTAAACCAGTCCTATGGTCTTATAGAATATTTTCACTATCTGCACTTCTATTGTTATGCCTCAATTCCCAGGAGACATTTGTAAAAAATAGCTGACTGATCTGTTTCCTTAAGTTTTATTTTAGCTGCAAGCAATCTGGTAAACTACTAATAATGCTCACAAGTAGTCTGTTGCCAGAATGTTCCACTTGCATTAGCATTTTCCAGGTTTTCTAGCACTGATCCAAACAAGGAAGAAGAATAAATTTAGTTCAGATTCAGACTATAACATGATTTGTCATACCTTAAAGTGTCTTTGATCTGAATGCCATGAAATTTTACCAAACACACCTGTGATGATGACGTTTCAGGGCTTCAAGCTTTCCCCACTATTTTCCCTTTCTAAAAGTAAATAGATAATTCTACTAAATGGTTTGTTGAACACATAAATGAAGCTTTGAGGTCCAAATAAACATTTAGAGAAGTGAGTAATTTTATGTAAAAGAGAAAAACCCCAACCACAACTATTGAGTGACACAGATTATCTCAGCTAGTTAGAGCATGGTGGTACTAATGCCAAGGCTACGGGTTTGATCCCTGCATAAGGCATTCCCTTAATAGTTGGACTGGATGGTCCTTGTGGATGCCTTCCCACTCAGAGTATTCTGTGATTCTGAGTGTCCCAATTCAATGTGGTTTTGCGTCTTATATCTAAGTGCAGAATCAAACCCACCTGAAAAAGAGTAGCAAGAACTTGTTAGTGATTATTCCTATTGCAATAACATCTAGGATATGAAATCAGTGACCAAACTACACAAATCTAAGCTAACTACACCAATGGCAACAGTGGTATTTATTTCATTTTAAAATCCAGCTTTCTTGAAGACAACAGGGCAACCTATGTAAGGAAAAACACAACTGTCACATAACTGTCACCGAGTGTGGCTTCTCTGTCAAGAGAGACACTACTAATTCTGTCCCTTTCTGTTGTGAGTAATAATTTGACAGACAGATTACATAAATATGAGACAGCAGCAACAATTGACTTTCCTGATGTGACAGGATTCATGTCACACACACCTAATTACTTCGGACTTGTCAAAGGCAGAGACAACTGGACGATAGGCAGTGTACGGCTAATGATGCATCTTGTGTGAACGAATGGACAGGTTAAGCTACATGTGCCTGCCAAATTTCTATTCCTTCACACAATTAATACAAGATGTTCAGGAAACAGATGGCCAGGCATCTAAAAGTCAAATCAGAATATCTTTTATGGTCTGTAGGGAACAGTTACTAGCAGCAGAATTGAAGGTGATTAGCATGTTGTTGACAGTCTATTCAACCTTCTCTATCATTTATTTAAAAGAAGTAATTATTCTCTGCAAGAGACCTGACTTACCTTTCTATCCTACTAGCACAGCTGTGCCTGAGAGAAGACCAAGTGTTTTCTGTCATACCGAGTTTAAACCTCTCTGAAACACAAGAAGAAACACAACAATGGTGTTTTCCATCTCAGAACAGAAATAATGTGAATCCAAGCCCATCTCACCGTGTCTGTCAGAAGCTGGGATTGTTTTATCCTACTATTCAACTTAATTTTAATGTTTAATGTGGAGAATACCATCATATTCCCTTTACTTATAAACTAGCTAAGCAAATTCAGTGGGTTGTTAATCCAGTTAGGAGTTTAGCCACCTTTTTTCAGTAACCTTTAACTTTTGTCTATCTTTGTAACTCTCTGCTTTTTTCTGTTCCTTTTCTCATGAAACCTTCCAGTTTGTTTTCTTTTGGCAGCAGGGCAAACCATAGGGGAGGTGTAGTACTATCTGAATGCTTTATTAGAACTACTAACTTTTGTCATGGGATGCTTTTGTGCTCCTCAAGAAAACTTACCATCTTCTTCGCATTTTCCTCTTTTACTTTGTCACAAAAATGGCCTCCAAAAGGTACTGTAAGGTCATGAGAAATTTGGACAGGTGAATAAAGTCTGATTTTTTTTTCCTTGCTGTATTTCATTAGACTATTCCCTTGTATGTATACAGTACATATTTCAGAACAGAATGCTGTTCTGATTTTTTCTGCCACAAAAATTTGCAAGGGTTAGCCTTGACATACATTCACCTATTTTTATTGTCCAATATGAGTTCATCAACAAAATAGTTCCCTTGTATATCCAAGGTCTGACAAATTTGAGACAGGATGAAAAGCTCAGACTACAAAAATTCTGTGTCCCATTATGTTCAACTTTTTTTCATTGTATTTTGAGAAAGCATAATTAACTAGTGCAATGAAATTCACATAAACAGAATTCCCAGTGGATGCTCCTCCTATCTTAAACTATAATTTCTTTTTCACTCAAAATAAAGACATTATTTTTTAGCTTTATTGTATGTTACATGATTGCATGATCACACATAATATATGCCAGTCAGTCCACTACACCTCCTAAAGTGACAATTTTATAGGAGTTATGATCTACAGAATAAGATTTGATTCTGATGACTTTTGAGGGAGGACGAAGTTTTTTATGCTGTTGACAGCTGTAAAGCAATGTCAGAAATATATCCTATAATTCATGGAGAGACAAAAAATATTTCCACTGACTCTAGGGATTTTGAAAAGTCAATAATTTTTTTGCTTATTAGTATAAAGAAGTAGACGAGAATTAGAATTAAGCCTAGTCCTGAAACAGTTCATACCAGGAACACTTCAGAATTTAGTGAATAGGCAGAATTTCTTTCTAGGTGAAGTTTCATCTATATATTTTCCATGAATGAGTAATTTTCAATAATATTAAACCACAGAGAAAATCACCCAAAAATGTAGATCTGATGAGTATTATCAATGAGAAAGTATACATTTAGCTCAATCAATACCATCATTTTATACAAATAACTCAATCGTCCATTTCTAATTTACTCACTCTGATCAACCACCCTAATGTAATACATTCCAATCAGGTAACAGCTGAGGAAAATTAATCTAAGTTGCTCATATGGGCCAATCTTGTAAAAATCTCATTTTTGTAGTACTGATTTTAATAACTGTGTCAGTTATTGTTATAAAGCAATTTTTAAATGTCTGTGTGGAATGGATTTGTTTCTCCTTTGATATCTGCAGTAGAGTGAGACAGGACTTAATGGATGTTTTTTAAGTTTTTTTTTTTTTCACTTGAATGTTGGTATCTTCTTGAACACATTGCACAAGAAAGCCATTATAGACCAGAACTACTAATGGTAAGCTAATCTCATATTTCTGGCAAACAGGGCTAAATGGAGAAACAGAAATTCAGAAAGCTCACAGCCCATAGACATCTAGAGAAAAAATTGTAAATAGTTGGACAGGTTATAGAGTAGTCTGTGGATCTCAATTTAATATCTGGTAGTCACGCAAGGGAGTCCTATAGTGCAAGTAACAGTTTCTAATCACATGGAGTTTTGGCATAGATTTTTATTTCCACAGTTGAAAGAAATGTCTATTCTTTGCTCCTGTTCCCATCTGAGAGCCCTAATAGCTTGATGACAATTTACACTATGATTTTAAAAGGTTTTTTGCAACCTAAATGATACTGTGATTCTATTAATGATGTTATTTTTAACTTTATTCTACAAAATGATATAACTTTAACATCACACATAACCATATGAAATGGACTATTGTATAACTATATGATGCACTGGAGACCAAAGACATAAGCAACAAAACTGACAGAAAACTTGTGTATGCTTCTTGGCTTTCTTTTCTTCCGTAATTTTGAATATTCTGACATTTCCTACCACCGATCATACATTAACAGATAAAAATTTTTACTTTTGATATATGCAAAACTGAAGACAATTACGACCCCCAATAAGTTTTGAAAGCAGTTAAAAGATCCAAGTTAGTAGGATATAACACACAAATTTGTGCTCGAGTTCACTATTGTCTCAAACATTCAAAAAAACCTCTTCAACAATACCAAGATGGTGATACCTAGATTCCTTATTAAATATTTTTCTGATGTGAACATATTTTGACCATTTTACACTATAATTTTCCTCCTTATTTCTCATCCCTATTTCCTCCGTATTTGATGAGATACGTGATATATATGTCTGGTTAGATACCTAAAGAAATTTTCTATGATTCTATAATCTGCATTAGATTTAGCAGTTTTTCTAGGAAATTTTTATGCTCTAAGAGCAAAAGATTCCAATTAGAATAATTTAAAAAAAGAAAACTGAATATAACTTAAATTTACAAAGCTTAAGAAGAGCACAAAATTCAATTAGGCTTGCTATTCTAGTTTAGTTTCTCATTTTATACAGTGTTGCCTCTATGACTCCAGACTAATTTCTGTCTCAGAATATCAAAAAACTGTAAATTACAGATGACTCACAAAAAAGTTTCAAGGTAAGTATTCTTTTTATGGCCCATATGCTGATTATAATGATTGACACTAAGAAAAGTCTCAAATCAGTGTGGCATCCTGCAGAGGTTTTCACAGGTACAGTTATCTTTACTATGCAGATCCTCAGGTGACTTCAAAGTTGCATATAAGTAAGTCTTCATAAATCTTAGCCCTGCTTGCCAGAATATTCATTTTAATCTCCTTAATCTTATATTTATCAGTAAAATATATGGAACTCATTTGACACTAAATAGAGAATATTTAAAGGCAATAATTCCCATCATTTTAAAAAGGTGAAGATGAAACAGGGAGACACAAAATGATTCTGAAAGAATCTACTACATTTTATGTTCAATTTATTTCAATACTGATCCTTAACCTTGCTTTTCCTTCTTTCTACATGCAGGCCTTCATAAAAGATTTCTGAGTTTAGACCAAAATAAAATTAATAACATGGATTTATCTATTTAACAAACAAAATGACTATTCAGGAAGCACAGACCTGAAGGAACCACTTGAATCTGTCACCAATGCTACATAATCCTTTTTAAAACAATCATAATATTTTTTTTAAAATTAAGAAACATCTTTCTCCTATTCCTTCTGTGGTGGTAAGAAACTGTCTTCCCTTTTTCAGGCTATCTTAATTACTGAGAAGTTTACATCCCTGTGTTCTGGTGTCCATATACTTTTAGGGGTTTTTCACCCAACTGCTGTTAACTATTGTATTTTTTCACTATATTTATAGATCACTCAGTGGTTTTTTATTACACTATTTCAGCCAAACTTCTCTATTTTCTTCTTATGAAATATAATTCCCATTCCCCCGTTTATCCTGAAAATAAAGATTTTTCTTCCTTGTACGTAAAAGTCCAGAGGAAGTCTCCCAAGTGTTTTCTTTAAGAACAGTAACTCCATCTTAAAAATGCTTGACTGGTGTTTTCTAAGGCTGAATAAACATTTTGTAAAACAGCTTTGCTTTGGTGATTTCAAGTAATCATAGAATATGTTGGGCTGGAAGGTACCTTTAAGATCATCTAAGTGCAACACTCCTGCCTTGATCAGGTGTACCTTCAACTAGAACAAATTGCTCAAAGGCCTATTCAACCTGACTGATCCATAGCTAGCTTGGACATCTCAAAGGTTTTCTTTGTTTCTACCTGTAGTGTTTCCATTTTACAGCCTAAACCATTGATAGAAGTACTTTTTGAATTTCAAATTACTGAATTTCATTCTACTTCTAATAAATAAGACCTCTAATTCTTACTGTATCTCCATCCTTTTCTGTACTTACTGTCAGCTCCATTGCAGCAGCAAACTTTCACTGTCCAGGAGAATTCAACAGCAAAAAGTATTAAACAAGATTTTTCCCATTACTCATATTTGTGTTTTGTCACCAAACTTCAACAAATTCCACAATTGCCTAACTAACAAAGCTTCCTTAAGCATTTTGCATCTCTGTCTTTCTCTGTATGGTATTATATCAAATGTTTAACTGAAATTGGATTAAAATTATTGAATTCCCCTGTCTAGACCATCAGTCTGTTGTCTTATCAAAGGCAGATACAAGGTTAGTCTGACACAATCTACTTTTGATGAACTGATGCATTATTTTCCAACATTTTTTCGTTTACAGTCATGACTTCAATACTTATTTTCAACATTTGTTCATAAATTGTATGCTACTGAGGGTAGACTAATCAGCTTGCAGCTGCGTGTTTTTCTTTCCTATAAGCTAGATATTATATTTTCCTGTCATATGCTGCCACTCCAACTTGGCAGATTCGTTAGAAATTCCTACTAATAACGGCCAATTTCACAGGCCAGCTGTTTTGAACTTCAGTGAATGAAGAACATGCATTTCAGATAATATTCAAACAGATCATTTTTAATCACCTTTCTCTAAAACATTTTTTTTTTATCAAATTGTTTCTTTTTATCCACCCCTTACTCATTGTCTACTACTACTATTACTCAATCAGTAATACTCTTTTAGAGCCATTCTGTGCTCCATTAGCATTTGTTTCTTTGCTGACTGAGAATCTACTTCATCAGTGAGAGGCACAAGCTTTAAGCACTCTCACTTAATCTGTTGACTGGAACAATCCCTTCCTCAGTGTTTAAGTACCACATTCACACGGACTCTACTGCTGACAAGTGGAGGAAAATGGAAAATTTGTTAAACTAACATACACCTCCAACATGTTAGAAAGAAACCCCCAAAATCTGAGAACATTTTTTTCAGTCTATAGAATTAATCTCTCTCTCTCTTTTTAAAATGTGGTGTTCTTTAAGCACTTTCACACACCTTCCATATGGCAGCTTTATTTTTTCAAAAATAGTGTAATCCCTATATACAGGAAATTTTTACATTTTGATTTGTTGTGTAGTAGTAGATTTCACAACTTGACTTCTCTAATACAAGGCTGAGTTACAATGAGCATATTTCACCTTCTACAGCTCAAAAAATTTTCCTCTGGGCAGAGTTTATTTGTTAGTTACATGCTAAAGTGTAACTATGTTGTGTTACTTTCCTCCACTTCTCCCTCCTTTCCCCGTAGGTTTTCACAGGGGGTTGATACACTGAAAATAGATACTTCTACCAGTTTTTAATTACAATAGCCCTTAATTCTGTGTAATTACATTGTAATGATGTCTTATATTTTTATTGCAGGTTATGCTGTGCTTTGGCAATCTGAGGAATGAATACAAATTGTGTGATACAAAAATCTTAAAAAAAAAAGCTTTCTTGTTGTTATTAAAGATCCAGTAAAACAAACAAATTTATTTTGGCAGACCATGCTTACTGTTCCAATGTTTGCAATTCCATTTTTACACTAAAAACTAAAGGATATCAGCTTGGATAATTTAACCTTTGTACAATTTCCATTTAATATCTTAGCTTCATGAACACTAAGAAAATATTATTTTTAAGCTCCATATTTACAGCCAGCAATTCCTCCTCCTATAATGTCCTGCACATACCTGAACTTCAGTACTGTCATAGCTAACACATGTAATTTTGTTTCAACAGACTTTACCTCAATAAACATGTCACAAATGTTTTCTTCTTAAGTTTCAATTACTTTAATTGACTTGGCATTTGACTCTGTTAATCAACATTCATCTGATCTCAGTCGAAGTAATTTAACCTGAGTTCAATTAAATTAATTCTCAGTCTCATTCTTAGAAAATTGCATTCACAATTATACTCTTTAAATTGCCCAGAATGAGAAGTGTGATATTTCAATATCTGTATATGGCCCTAAATGAAAGTTAAATTTCATTCCCTTAACAGTTTCTTTTCAGTTGAGATTTTCAACCCAGGTATTCAAACTCCTTGACAATTTTTTCTCTATTGTGTGAATTCCCTTTGTCCTGATTTCCTTAGCAGCTTTTTAGAAGAAATAAATGCTCACTCTCTTTTCTCTTGGAAAAAAGAGGAAGCAACAGGTGAAACCATCAGCCAGAAGGTATAAAGCAAGCCAAGTGAAGGCAGGTGCCTATTCCCTCTATGGAATGATGTTTGCTATAGGATGTTTTGGATGGCCTGAAAAAATAACTTGACAAATATCTGGAGAAAAGACATTAGTGACTGTTAAATACAGAAATACTACCTCTGACTGAAAAAGATTCTGAGCCTTGAACAGTCGGTATTCCTTGGAAGTATCACTTTGCTTTTAGACCCTTTATGCTCCCTCCTCTGGATATCTGTAATTGGATGGTAAGTGCTGCTATATATCATTATAGTTCAATATGATCTAAGTATTCAGAAAGTCTGTGTTGTAATGATGGGTCTGTTTAATGACATGCAAAGACATTCACCACTTGCACAAGATTACTTAAAGGAACATAATAACTTTTCCCATAAGAAAGTTGGTATGAGTTCATGGTGTGACTACAGAATATCCTCAATCCATTATGCAGTCACATCTTTTGCTAAATATCACCTCTGGTGGGTTTTATTGTGGTAATTTTTGTTTCAGACCTTTGTTTTCTTGGGGGTATTGGTTTGGGGTTTTTAAGAAATTGATTAAAAATTATACTGAAGCTGTCAGCATATATTTACTTAATGTTCCAGATTTTGAGAAAATATATGAAACTATGACCATGCTGTCTATATTTACATATTTGTGCAAATGTTTCATAGAATTTTTGGCAACAGGACACAGACATGCTTGGTTTAATTTTCTGTCTCTTACTCAATGGAATTTTATCATGATACATAATATTAGAATATTTTATATTAGCTTCAGATGACTGCTTTGTGACAATATTTACTGATATATACACATTCACTATGCTCTATATGTTATGTTATATATATTTATGTAACCTTCTGCTTGCTTTAGAGAAAGGAAGTTATTTTATATTCACTTCAATGCTTGCTGTTATAGAAGAACCACAGAATATTCATTAGGTTTTCTATGATTTTAACTCTCTTTTCAACAGAAATTACTAATGTTTGTTCACCACATAAGAAAGCAAGCCAAAACCTGTAATATCCTTATATAAACAAGAACCTTAGGATAAAAGAAAAACCTACCTCACATTAGTTGTGAAGAAAATACGTGGGTTTGCTACTTGCTTTGTTTATTCTCTTATATATCACTCCTGGGGTGTTAAAAATAATCTTAACTCTTAAAACATCTTTATAATTTAAAATAAAATAATCTTAATTGTTTTATTAAAAACAATCTTAATAATTCATTTTACAGGCCACAGCCCAAGCCAAGCAAAACTTCTCGTCCCATGAACTGCTCCATTTAAGAATTTTTCCTCTTAAGACCTGAAATGTTTAAAAGAACATTAAAAAGATTTCAATAAACACATTTCACTAAAATCAGTCTGTTAATTGCTTGAGTTGCTTTGATTACCTGGTCTTTGGGTTGTGATGAGTTATTCACAAAGAATAATTTTAAGCTGGTTTCCTAAGGCTCTTTCTACTAGTAGCAAAATGGGCAACATTCTTTTAGAGGACAAATTGGAGCACACAAATCACACTCTGGTAAGGGCTTTCCACATGATGTATAGGGCAAACGTAGGGAGACAAATCTCCTGGGCAGATATGGAGACCACTAAAATCAGAGGCGTTTGGAAATTTGAACATTTTTTGAATTATGTAATTTTCTTTCCATACAGTTTAAGCAAGGTAACATTCTATATGAGAAAGAATGAATATCACTAAATCATATTAATGTAGAACAAAAGATGTTGAGAACTATCACTTCAAATTTAATATCTCTTTTTAAATTAAGTCTATCATCTTCTGAAGGGAAGTAAGAAGATGTTTTAATAATTGAAGAACTCAGTTATTCAGGGAAGCTTGATCTATTTGACTACTAACGCACCGATGACAAGGGTGTCTATACTTCTCTTTTTCATCTCCTGCTTTTTACCCCTGACTTAAGAAGTCCATACATGACCTAGGTCAAAATGATTACTGCGAATTTGACAACTTCTGTCCTGATCGCAAATTCTTTCCTACTGTCAGAGATAAGTTTGGTTTGTATGACAATTAACTCAAAAAAATGAACATCCAAATTTACCTGCTTAATATTCCTAATTGTTACTGCACATACAGCCAGAGTTTACTGTTTCAAATCAGGCAGGGGAGTGAGGAGGGAAGGGGGAGGTGGAATTAAAAAATATAATAAGAAATACTGAAATGACTTCTGCAGGAGCTCACCTCAGTGAATCCACCACCCTGCTACTAAACCAACCACTAAATTTCTCAAGAAAAAGTGACCTAAAATTCTGTATTAATGGCAGTCATAATTTACATATATATTTATATAATTTTAAACTATCCCAAGTCAGAAACTCCAGACATAAGAATACTTCTGTGACATTACTCCGACTGATTAGTTCAGAAAATAATGACATTAACTATTCAGACTTCACAACACATTCAGTATTATTCTTGTAAATGCCTTAATCTTGCGGGAAATCTGAGAAAACTAGTGACTAGGAATGGAATGTCTTTTCTGCCATATGGAAACAGATTAATCTCAAGAAGATGTCTCCAGCAGATGTTAATTGTGACAAATGACATTACAATAAAAAAAAAATTAAGATGTCTATATTTGAATAAGTAACCATTGTGGTCTATAAGAAAAATACTGGATATTCATGTTCAGTTCTACTTTTACACTGTTATCAGAAGTCAGCATGTTGCAGTGAAAATAATTTTCACAGGATTGAGGTATTTGGCCAACTTCCTATTCCCTAAGCATAAATCTATTAAAAGCCTATATTGAAGAACAGCCATAAATTTTAGACTGCTTGGAAAACCTCCTCTTTTTTAATTAAGACCACTGAAGCTCTTAGCTAGACTTTCCCACAGTAAAGCAGATCCACCTTTAACATTCAATGGCACCAACTGTGATGCAAAGTAATTTTGGTAGTACTTCCATACTTTCACTCTGTTGATATATGACATTATTGTATGTAAAAGCAAAATATTATACTAAATAAACCATGGCTTGTAGAGTAGGGCAAGATTAAAAATTCCATAGGATTTCAAGTGAGAACAAGAATTATTTCAGTTTTAGCTAATTTGGTCCACTACCACTGTAAGTGTGTATATGTAAAATAGAACATATATTGAAAAAGATATTTATGACCCTTTATCTGCTTATTGAGAATTTTATCTGTCCTTTAAAATTGTTCTATTCATTTATTAAAATTAAACATTAATATCACTATTAACATTGGTGCCTTTTCTTTCAATGTTTCCAGTATAAGCTTCTGAGGAACACATTCATGCACCTTTCTCTGGATAAAGACACTTCTGTCTGGCAAACATTGTATTCTGATGTAAAGGACACGTGATGGTAACATTGTTTCTTAAACTTTTGCCTCAAAATCAGTGAAAACAGTCATTAGAGGAAAGATTTCTAAAAGCGTTTCCAATATTTTTCTCTTTTTCCCAACATTATTTTTGAGTGTGGACATTAAAACCAGTTATTCCATTGTAGCATGGATTTCAGTAATATTGCAAATTATTGACCATAGTACAACTATTTTCTCTAAGAATTCAATAATCATATCACCTAATTTTTAGCCAACATCTGAATTTCTCAGATGTTCTCTATTACTTTTTCATCCACTGGGGTGCCCAACACATTTATAATGAAAATATGAATTACAATCTTCAGATACATTGATGATCCTGATTTTTTCAGATATTGGTTCATACTGTAGAGGGGGAGCTGTCTGGAACCAGATTACTCTGTAGAGCTCTTTCTTCTAATTAGCATGTACTCCAACACTTACAAGCATAAGTTTTATGGCTTTTCATTTATTACAGTATGGACAAAGTCACTTAGCCTAGTTCTCATTTTAACCTGGATCAAACTTCAATTAATGTAGTTCTCTGAAAGGCTTCCTGTCTTCTCACTACTTCCAGCAATACACAGGCTACCAAACCTTGCATATATTGAAAACACTGGAGTGTCCTAATGAGTTTAAAAAAACCTCCGAAACCAAACAGCAGCACCATCTCCCCCCAAAAAAACTCAAAACAACCACAAAGTCAAACTTATGAGAGGAAAAAGAAGGTTACTTAGGAAGAAGTGAGAGAAAACTGATTTAAAAAAGGAATTGTAACCTTTGAATCACTGAGGAGAGTTGTGATATGTGACTGTGAATCAGTATATAAAAAAGGATATGTTAATCAAGGGTCAACCAATTGACTTGGAACTTCCAATGTACTACTTGCAATAACAGAGTAAGAGAGTTTCAGAAGAGAATATTAAAACATCTTAAAATATAAATTAAGGCAATATTTTCATTGATTATTCACAGCTTCAGAAGTCCAGAAGAAATTTTCCTTGTGGTTATTTTGACCTCATAAACAATAAAATTTATGATAGAAACATAAGTAAAAAAGGGCTTAACGATCCAAATTAACAATAAAGGAATTGTGATTTAGAAACAAGTATAACTAATGAGATATCTTATTTAATTGATAGTCTTAAACTCTAATTTAAGACTTTTCTTTATTCTCTGAAATTTATCTGTTATTAGAGCACAAAAAAGAAGGGCTGTGGACTCAGTGATCCTTTTGGGGCCCTTCTGACACAGAGTATTCTGTGATTTTGTGATTCTGTGAAAAAAATAAGTCAAAATTCCTGCACATGACATATGCTGGCAGGGTTATGACAACTTGTTTAATATATATTTAATATATGTTAATATATGTTAGGAGAGCAGACAGAGTTAGCAGTAATGAAGGAACAAGGACAACATAGATGTGGAGGAACTAGATAAGTGTAAATATTAAAAAAAAAATGAAGCTATGAAAGAAAGGGAGCCACATCAGGTGAAGGATGAGAAATAAAGATAGATTATCCACTAGGTAAAGTAATAATAATTGTTGAAGTGATTGTCTTCAGCAAAATAACTCTACAGCAAATACAGTGCAGTAATTTGGGGTACAATAGACATTAAGGATGTAGGCAGGTGGGGCTGCACACAGTTGGAGAGTCTGGTCCCTTTCGAATACTACTGCCACATCTATAAAGGCTCATTCATCACCAAGGGAGCTCTGCCTCATTATTCAGACTGCTTCTGCAGTGCTCCCTCCAAGGCTATACACAGGGCAGCCCACTGCTGAAGGTTTCAAAATCTGGGAACTGGACACAATCACTGAGAAGCCTTCAGAAATACTTACAGAGCTGAAAACAGTGAAAGAGTCTGTTCATGGTAGTAGTGTTTGAAAATACACAATACATTTGTTGAATAAACTGAGACTCCTGTATCACTTAAATCCACAGGTTTAACTGCCCAGCATGATAGGTTTGCATGCATTCCTTTGGAACCAGTACACCAAAATGCCTGATGTGAAGTGATGTCTGAATTCACAATTGTTGTGTCCCACAACAACCTGGAGTGAATATTTAGCCCTAGCAGTTCCCTAGGAGCTGCCTGCAGCAAATTGACTGCATGAGTAGGACAAAGCTAGCAAACTGATGTAAAGAGTCAGCCCCTGCTGCTCAAGGCAAACTTCATGTTTCACACTTCACAAAGCTGAAGCAGGGAGATGCAGGAGTGCTTCTGGAAGTTTCTTATTGCCTCAGAGAAAGTACTACACTTCTCTCTGTCCTGCTACTGTACCACTTAACTCTGTGCCCTGAGCACAGCTCTCATGTTGGCTCTGCCTTTTATGTCCCACATACCCAACCAGTGCTGGGGCCTGTGTACAGCCAAGGCATTCCCATCCAGTGCAAGCAACCTCTGCTGCTGCTGCTGAGAGCAAGGGAAGGGAAGCCCTTGCCATGGTCCTCAGCTCTCCCTGAGGACAGAAATGTCTGAGTCACAAGGCATTGACAGGAACAGCTCTGTCCATGTCTGGGAAATACTCTCAAAGATGTAATGTACAGTAGCACAGAACAGGAGAGGTAATTCTTACTTATGCATGTATTTCCTTTGCACTTATTTCCTCTGCCTCAACAGAAGCACTGTGAAAATAAGAGCTTTTATGTGTAAAAAGGTCGAGTCTCAGGCACTGACTGCCCCTAGAGCTATTGCTTTATATGGCAGCCCTTCAGTAATCAGACAGACACACTTAAGAGTAAGGGTTGTTTACTAAGAAGCTAAATCAACATAGTTAATTCAAATTTAAAAAAAATTACAACTGTTGGGACAGTTTTGACTTGAAGACTTTTCTACCACTTAGTGTTTGAAATGTAGTTTTTTGCACACCAAAATTGTAGTTTTTTGTTATCACCAAAAGAAAGGTAATTTAAACTTTTTAAAATATTTATCTAAATAAGCATATTTTTCAATAAAGTTGTCCCACCAATTCAATAGTATTGATTTCAATAAAAGGACTAAGCCGCAAAGGGAAACTTTAAGCCACTTCACTACTTTAAAAACCCAAAAGAAATAAATGCAATATTATACAAACTTCAAGAACTAAAGAGCAATGCCATGACATATCCTATAACATTAACTGTTAATGATGTTATGTAAAAGATACTTACAAGAGGTTAAATATCTTCACTATTTCATAACAGGGAATTCTGAGATGGGCTAATGGCTTACTTGAGGCAAAGGGACGTCAATGTCAGAAGCATGATTAAAATTTTTTTCACCAGTTTACAGATCCTACTCCTACACTATTAGCTCACGCTTATATCTAAGGTGTCAAGAGCAAAATGACATCCTACTGCCATTCATTAACATAAAAGCCTTCCAAAGTACTGCAGCTGGTTTATAATATCATCTATGTATCAAAGTGACCTAAATAGCTCTCTAATGCTCAGTTTCTACAGAGAACCATTAAAGTTATCAAGAATCAAGGCTTAACCCTTTGCTGCTGCTTGACTAAGAATAAAACATGGTGTAAGGAAATAAATAAAAGGTCTGTTTGCATCCTGAAATAGAAACCATAATTTACCACTTCAAAATATTTTTGGGAGCATATACTAAGACAGCAGAATTAGTCCCACAATGGCCAAAGTAACTGAAAAGCAACTTCCCCCAAAATTATGCCTATGAAGAACATCCATGCATAACAGCAGGATCTAAACACTAAACAATAATAATGCTGTTGTCTTAGGGAAAAAAAAAGAAATGCATGCTACAGTCTTGTTTTCTGAAGTGTCAAATATACACCTTGGAAAGATATCATGAGCATCTCTCCAATTTTTGAGAAGAAAATGAATTCTTTAGATACCTGAAGGAATTGAGAAGTCTATACATTTAGTCCTGTCACCAGTGTCAAGATGTACCTCACTGAGCTTCAATTTAATGTCTGTGTCCAGACTGAGAAATGAACTGATGAGCTTTAACTTCTACAGATTACATTTATATGTCGTAAATAAGTAATGCAACACACTCTTGGTTGATTACAATTTGAAAAATTGCAATGCAAAAGTGACACTTCCTTCTACTACAATTTTCCATGTCTGATGCTTGCCAAATAATCTGGATACTATGCAAATACTAGAGCATCCTTTGTGTTTGCTCTTCCATCTGTAGTGTACAACCCTTTAATAGCTGTGCCATTCATAGCAAACAGCACACACAGAGGGGTGTTTATGTTTATGTATAAGTATACAGCTATCTGCACATACACAAGTGCATATACATGTATTTAACACATCTGTCCTCTAGTGATTCATCTGTTTCACAGACCTTTCCTTACGGTTTCTAGGAACATAAGAAAAGAAGAGACAACTTCTGTCATTCCCTCTCAACTGCGTTGTTCCTTCTTTCTATAAACAATATGGCATAGTTAGTTTGAAAATTGCAAAAAAGACTAGAAGAATTAAAAAAAAAGGCAAAAAAGGGAAATAATGAGGATTTTTTCTTAATTTAAAAATCTATACATTAATAAAATAAATACAAACTAAAACACACATATTTTTGGTATTAAACATTAAGGCTAGAAGAGGTTGAAAAAATGCCAGATGCTCAGAATGTATTATCTATTAGTGTATATAATCATATTAATACGAAGTATTAGAACTAGCATGTCTGTTTTGCTGTGTTTTTTCAGCTAAAGTAAAAGAGAACATGCTCCATGTGGAAAACCTCATGTGATACAAAAAAATATTTTAAGTGAATCTGAGTGAGGTGAGGTTGGAAATGGTGTGCGGACATAAATACAGCTTATTAAAAAGCAAAAAACTGTTTCAGTATACTGACAGTACAGCTGTTTTCTTTGGCAATAATCTAAACAACATGCTTCTTTATTCCTTGAAAGGAACTGGTTTGCCAGCAATTTAAAATAAATTGAGCATTTGTTCCTACAGCATCTTAAGTGATATAGAGATTCTAAATCCTTTTCAAATCTCAGATAATGCATATATATTAACCTCCTATAATTAAGGAAAAAAGGGAAATGAGCTATCAGTGCCCTCAACCCAATTAAATAACTGTCCTTTGTCCTTACCTTGCATTAATTAGGATTTTGATTCACCTTCACATAAAACAGCTTTGATAGATAAAACCAGTTACACAAACTAAGAGATAACAGAAAATGTGTTTTTTGAAAAGAACACTTACTGTGAAAAGAGTCCTTGTTTATTATCCCAAGCATTATTTCTTTGGCACATTCATTATATTCTCAAAGTCACACACTTTGGTTTCACTTTTGTCTTTTTTCCTGGCACAGCAGTCAGGACTCCAGAAAAGCCAGTTTACGTACCTGGTTACTCAGAGGACTCATTTGCAATGAAGAGATTTTGCACTTTGAGTACACCATTAATGAGCTGCTCATGCCCAGAGTCAATTAATCATGAAGTTTCAGGATTCTAAGACATTCCAGCAAATTTTATTCAACTAGGTAACTAATTTTAGTCAACTACCTATATCACAAGGAATTTCCCTGTATTTTTATGCATTTCCTTTCTGGTTTTATATAGTAAAAACAACAACAACAATTTTTTTTTTTAATACCCACTGGGTTCTGTTTGCCAGTTTCAGGAAGGCATGTTAGCTCAAAAATTTACTATCTCTGAGTTTGCAGCTGCTAAAGAGTACAAATATATAATTAAAATAGCTCATAAAATAAATCAATCAAAATTAGCAATGTATTCTTGTATCTTTCGTTGCATCCTTCTCAAATAAAAGCTCTTTATTCCATGACTACTTTTACATCCTTATACAACCCTGAAGACACGATAATCATGTAAATCTCTTATTACCTAACTAGTTAGTTATTTCCTTTTACTACTAATTGGTCTACAGAGCTTTTTAGCAGGATATTCAGAGATCCCCATCTCCTCCTACACTGGTAAAAATCTTTCAAATAACTCCATCTCCACATGATTAAAAAATCATTAAGAAAGAAACCAATGTTACCTTTGCCTTGCCCTATAATGATGACACCCTAAAAGAACACCTTCAATTATCAGAAATTTAACACTGGAATTATCGCATCTTACTTGAATTCTGTATGTCATTTTGAAAAATGTTAAATTATTTCTATAATTTGTCCATCAATATATTTCCAGAAAATTAGGACTATTTTGCTACTGAGTCCAAAACTATAGATCAGTTTCCTTTGCTGCTGAGATGTGAACAGAGGTTATACCGTAAGAGCATTTTGAAGGTTGCTACTCAGTAAATTGCTTCAAATCCCATGAAAAACAAACCAATCAAA
>VXAC01004222.1:2417733-2445967 GCA_013399225.1 Rhipidura dahli
AAAAAAAAAAAAATCCTGAACAACCAACCAACCCAATCAAGATATAAGATTAAAAAACATAGGAGACCTTTTTCAGCTTAAATTCCTTGCTCAGGAAATTCAAACCTGCTTTTCATAGTCCCCTAAGCCACTCTACTCCCTCAGTCCTTTTTGTTATCTCAATGTAGTAACAGTGAGAGAGGAAATATATCACAAAACCTCCCAGCACATGGAAAGCAGTCTTGATAAGCATATTTGAATGTGAAAGAGTAGCAGAAGATGGTTCCCGACCCTTTAATATTTCCTGATTTACAATCTGACTTCTCTGTGCAAAAGGAAATGAAGTCTCACACACGTTTTCAGGAATGGGCCAAGATCACTGTGTTCTCTATGTTTATTGCTACTTATTGCATTTCATGACTGTGAAATTAACATTGGAACAGTAGATATTTCAACATAAGTTAATCAAGTGACAAGGACTGCTCTGCCAAAGAATAGACGAATATACTTTTCTCTCCAACTACACGATGTGTCACTCAGAGCAATTTTGCTCTCTTATGAAAGCTTACATATTAGAAACATTTGTAGAATGTTGTTTCCTTTTTCTCTTTCATTAAAGAAATACTTGAGCAAAATAGGATTATGATATTAAAAAAAAAAAAATCAAATTGCATGTCTTCCTGACATTACAGTTGCTGGGTGTATCTTTACCACTCCTGCAAAACATGAAAAAAACCATCAGCTTTCTGAATTGAGGGCTGTTATCAATCTCTTTGTTAGTTAATAGTCACCAGTTCCCTGAGGTCAAATTTATGAATATTTAATACTAAATAGAAGTGCTAATTGTGTTTGAGAAACACAGAATTGGACAAATATATTCTGTACAGCCATTACAGGAACATAAAACATTATTATAATTGTGGAGTTTTAAGTGCTTGAAGGGAGAAAAAACATCAAAAGAGCCAATTAATTTTATCCAATGCAGGAAAAATACAAACAAGAATGGTGACTGATTAGGGGAAAAAGCCCATCTTGCTACACAAACTGTTTTCTTTGTGCCATGTGCCCAGGAGAAAAAGGCTGCTCTAGGACAGGAAGAGCTTTCATCATCCAGGCCTGGCAGCCACGTATTCTGAAAATGGTCTGCAGCTTTTCTGAACCACCTAGCTGTCCAGCCCTGGTCAATAATGATAAAAAGCCATTGAATCATTGCTTGCCTTCTTTATGCTGATGGGAAAATGCATGAGCAAGATGCTTACAACAGAATGGCAGCTATTTATAAATACCAAGGCACTGACTTCTGACATCATTCAGATTTACTTCAAAGTAACTGGAGAAATGTCATGCTGTACATAGTTTAATTTTGTAATTGTAACAAACGATTTGTAATTTTCTTCTTTATGTTAAGGAATGGTTTCAGAAATGCTTTAACCATAAATTGATCATTTTTATTTATGTTAAAATGTTAAAATCATCTCAGTAAATTATACTTTATTATCACTTCTTTATATTTTGCCTACACAATAATGGTAGCAGAATTACTAATAAATTTTTAATGTTTTATGTAATAGTATTACATACATTAATATTTATAAGACAAAAAGCACACAAGCATGTGCATATAATACAAGTCTGTCACGAACCATGCCAAATACTAAGTTCAGGTACTGTTGTGATTTAAGATAATTTGGGAGTGACATCAGTGGGTATCAACTTTTAGAACTTTTCAGCTGGAAGTTTATTTATTTATGGTATTAAAAAAAATAATAGTGTCTTCCATCATGCAGGTTTGTAAACAAAACATTGGCTGAAGTCATTGTTGTATTTGAGTGCTTCAACTGATTTTACATTACTTCAGGTCTGAATATGAGACTGATTTAGAGGAGTTTAGCCATGTTCTGCTCTCAGATAAGCACCCTTTCTTCTACTAAAGCAAATCTATAATTAACTTGCTGTGTGCGCCCACACACTGGGATCCCCTATTATATAATATGTGGCATATATCATATTTGACATTTTACATAGAACTGGGAACTTGAGCACCTGTGGCTTTAACTCAGAAAATGAAAGCAGAAACCAGAAACATTCTGACTGCAAACACACTGAAACAAACACTGCAGCTAACATATTAGTCCATAAAAATTATTGACTTAGAAACATCAAGTGGTATTTAAAATTTTACATTTGAACTGGTTTTTCGAAACTCCTAGTTTTCACATTAAAACTGTCCTTTTACAATATTTTCTGTAAGTTTAATCTTTACAGAAAAAAATCTTACTTTCTCATATTTTTAAAAAACTATTTCACAAGCTCTACACAATAATTTACATTTTTAGTAGCCGTATTTGATTGAAGAAGAGAAAATGGATCTGTTCCATATAAATTTTCTCAAAATGGCTTACGTATATTTTTATTGACTCTCTCAGATTTTAATTGGATACCCACATTCTCTTGTGTAAATTTATGAAACTTACTTTTAAAAATGAAAATTCCCTGAACATGGGGAAAAATTACATTTAATATAACAAAGTCACAGAATGGAACTTTGCTCTAAAACAGACAAAGTAAGGAATTAAGTCTAGCCCTTACAAAACATACCATGACAAAGTACTGGCTACATAGATTAGAGCACCTCGGACACACTGAAAAGTTAAACAAATAAATAGAAAAATTTGAGGTAGTAAGGCAATGCTATATTTTTTCTTATTTATTCCATCTTAGTTGCTGCCAGAAAACTTCACCTTTGAATCAGCTGGCAAAGTCATTCATTGCTCAGGCACCCAGCACTCGATGTCTTGTACAGAATTGAAAAAAACATGTCCATGCCATGAAAAATTATAAAATAACATTCAAAATGGCAACAACATTTGAAACCATGGTCCATATAAACAAGACCACTGGGCAAATACTAATACCAGCAAGAGTAGTTAACTCCATATGTAATTGTAATGAACATCAGAAAGAAACAAAGGAGTACCTAAATTATTTGTTCTTGAATGACTGGAAATACTGGCTTATTAAAACAATAATTCCAGGGCAAATGTAGTTTATTGAGGGGACTACATCTCTTTTGTATTTTTATTCTTCATCATGTGTGACAAGAGTGTCAATGGCACCTCCCCAGGCCTGAATAAGATGAAGACATTAGTCCTTAATCTTTTTTAAAGGTTATCTACAGAGATGAATTAGGCTTTTATGTAGAGATAATCATAACCTGTTATGGCTATACAGGTGCAATCAGCTATGAAGAGGGGTCCCAAAGCGGGGCAAAGCAGCTACAGAGTTTCTCTGAGTTAAATGGTTCTGCTGAAGGAGGCAAACTATATTGTTTTTATATCTTCACTGAGTTATGGACATAATTACTGCTGCTTTTATAAATTGTTTGAAAGCATGTCTCACAACATGGTAGTTGGCTATTGCTGTGACTAAATCATCACAAGTTCCTCTTTCAGTGGCTTGACCAAAACAATACTTCCGTAGAAACTAGATCTGCAATAAATGTTCAAACAGATGTAATTAGTGACTATCCTTAATGAGTTACTTTAATGCAAATGCATGGTTGCTTCGTTGTTTAGAAAGTGAGGAAGTCATGTGGAGATACATAATAAGATACTTCAAACTAAATGCCTCTGAAGATTAACATAGAAATCCTGAATTTTGCCCTTGCAGAAAAGGACGAAACTCTCAGATACTGTTTGTAGGGGGAAACTAGAGCACAGGGAGATTGTGCAGAATTATAGCAGAGTGGATTACTACACCTGAAATGTTTCATGAACTGCATTCCCCTAGCATAAAACACAATGACTGGTTCCATAGAGACTGCATGGGAGGGAGAAACCAATGAGCAGTAAATTCTTATGTAGTCCTTGCAACATAATCACAGCAAATCCTTCTACTGCTCCTTTAAAAAGTTCCTTAAAACTTACTATGTCTCAAAAAATTCTTCCTAAGTAGAAATGGGTATAGTAGCCCATGGCATATATGAAAAGTGTGCTCTAGAAGTTTTCAGATTACTCCATGAGACAGAATGTAATTTTCCAAGATGTGCTATAGGATGTCTATCATATTCACAAAGGCTTTTTTCCCAAGAAATTATTTCATTTCAAAAATTATGTTTTCAGTAGCAAGTATGGGGAAAGAAAGGACCCCATTAGTATAAGTGGGAACTACATGACTGATTCTCAACACACAGCAGGTTGCTCATGGGGGATATTGTTCTACAACAACCTTTATAACTGTTCAGAAGAGATATTCTGTAAAGACACAATATCCACTGAAAAGATTTAACTCCTTCTTTCATAGCTGCAAATGTTGCAGAACAGCTGGGGCCCAATATCACTGACAAGTTATGCAGAATGTTTAAACTAATATCAAACAAATTAACTTGGAAGTTCCTACAAAGGCACCTATGGAAGTAAAATAGAAATAATTCCACTGAAAAAGCAGGTAGAACTAGCAAAGACAGAAATATTATAGAAATCTAAAACTGAGCTAATGTAAAAAAAAATGCCCAGGAAATAGTAAATAGAAATAATTTGTTGGCATCTTTATGCGAAGGAACAGTGTTTACTTGTCATGTGAATGCATGAGCTACATGTACCACAGAGCACTAGACCTGGCACCACTTTACAGGACTACAGAGATACAGCTCTGTTGGGTTTATATTCTATTGCATATAATATTCTATTACAAATATTCTATTACATAATTCCACTGTTTACTGCCATTTAGAAGAGCCAAAAAACCCTGCCATACTGAGAGCATTTTTGAAACCACTTGCAACTTTTTTTTGTCTCTTTCTATCTACCATGTACAAGGCAGACCCAGCTCAGCTTTTTGGGCTTTGTACAGTAACATGATTGTGACTTGTGCCAGTATTATCAAAATATTTGCTTTAATTGACTCTTCTACTGCAGTTTAATTTGTCTTTTGTTATCTTAGGGAATTAATGATAACTTGAGGTGGAAGAACAGCCATCTACTAAAATATTTCCTGTTTATCGTGTATGACAGAAGATGAGAAAATCTGTGGGAAAAAATGGGGAAGAATTGCTTGTTTAATTGCTGCATCATAACTAGCAAAATATGAATAGAATATTAGTATAACCTATCAGTACAAATGCTTTTAATGGGCAATGAGAGGAGAAAAAAAGAACACTGGAAAAGCTGTCATCTAATACATAAAGCAGGTATAGCACTGACAATAAAGCTATTCACATTCAGATAAAGAGTTCACTGCAGTGGTATTTCTCTGTTACAGAGATACTGAAGAAGAGACTCAAACCCAGATTTTACTATTGATGTCCTCTTTTTCAGCCTGATACTTTCTTTTCAGCTTCACTAAGGAAAACTGATGCTTTGTAAAGGAAGACTTTTGGGAAGCAGAGGCAAATTTTTTTTAATAGCAGGATATGAAAAACTCCCAAATGCAACTCCCTTCCAACCCAAACCATTCTATCATTTTATGCTTGTTTGCTGCAATTGTTATTGAAAAAAATAGTACAAATGGAGATGCTGATTTCCTTAAAAGAAACGAAGGGTTCCTCAGCTGATGGGGGGAGGATAAAGTGACAGAATTTTCTGGTCTATAAACTATCCTTAAAATAGCCAGAACACCTCTTAAACTTTCTCCTCTTTTAGGAATATCTCAAAAGTGGAAAGATGGGTGAAATGGGTCTCTCATCCTCAAGACTTCCTAGTCATTTGTATTGGAGGAAAGAGCAGAGCCAATAAAATAATAGCTCTTCTTATTTTTTGGATGAACAGTAAAAGTGATAAAGTGTCTGGGTTTAATAAAAGAAAAAGTTCAGTTGAGAAAAGTTATAATCTTCTCCCTGCTCAAATAATTTAAAGCATCTGTGTAACCCTTAAATCTTTCTCTGGTTTGAAAAGGCTGAGTTTAGCATGAGCAATAAGTGTGCCCCTCTTTTAACATCAGTTCAATCAAAGCTTTACTTCAACAGAAACTAAACTCTAATTTAAAAAATAATAAAAATGCACATCTTCCTCCTTTAGAGAGGAAGAAAAAAACCCGAAATCCTCTTCAGCTGAAAAAAGATGGGACTGTCCTAGAAATGTCTGACAGTATGAATTTCCTCATTTAATTTATAAACATAAATTTGCATAACTTCTCTATCATTATCATACAGGTATATGTCTGGATTCAAAGGCATAGAGACCAGAACTTAGTGTAAAAGAAAGAATTTTAAAAAATTTAAAATATTAGGATTTCAAGTATAACATTTACTCCCATATTAGCATGATTAAAACTCATTTTGTCAAGCCTGCCCTTTCCTCTCTGTTTTACAATACCCTCTGTCATTCACCGTTCAGAGTCTTGTTTAAACAAATTAAAATGCTTTTTATTTTTCAAATAATTTTTTTCTTTTTTTTTGCTATAAACTGAAGAAAAAGACATGAATGGAATTCTGTTAGAATCCAGCACTACGTAAATGGTGAATTTTACCATTGCAGATTTATTATAGTTAACTACCTTCTTTGTTACATTTAGCTCCTGCAGTCAGCTAGTATGTCAAAGGATTTTATCACATCCTGTCATACAACATAAAGATCTAGTAATACTTCCCTTTAGCTGGCCTAACATTAAATATTAGCCATATTTTAGTTAATATATCGCTTCAGTCAGCACTGAAAATCACTTGTGCAAGTCTAAAAGGAGCTCCAGTGACTTTTCTAAACATTTTTCCTGTGGATGTTCTGCTTGAGATTGTTGCTGTGACACTGTACAAAAATCACGTGAACTGAAAGGTTTTTCCATGCATTATTCTCCCACCAGTTTTGTAGATTCCTCTATTTGTCCCACCAGGGAAAACAATTAGCCTTTAAATTCTCCAGGGAAAGACTAGCATTCAGCTAGCCTGCAATTCACCAAATGTCCCCTGGTTACAGCATAGATACTTATATGTTTGTGACAGCAGAAACTTCAGATTTTTAGAAAAACTGAATTATAATATAATTCTTATGTTTTTTGCAGAATTACTACTCACAAGTATAATTTTATTATTCAACAGATACTTATACCCTAATAAATGTTACCTGAATTGGTTTAGGTAATAAATGGATATCTCAGTTTTAAAAAGGGAAAGCTCTTAGCAGTGCTGTCGAAGATGTTGTTGCTACTCACACCCGTGAGACAGACCACTATGGGAAAAAAATGGACACATCACTTCAAAGAAGTCATCAGTGTAGTTCAATATATTACACTGAAGATAGCAGAAATTTGGAGGAAAGTTAAAAAATTTTCTGAAAGCTCCATTTCTCACAGTAATTTTAGTCCCTGTCACTTTGTACCCAAAATCACTGTACATACCAAAGTAAGTCTTCGTTCCTTATTTTAATCAGTTGATAACATCAGAATAGTCCTTATGTTTGACATAATGGCCTTGTCATGAAAAAAACATAATTGCTTCTTAGAACAGGGTCTCAGATCCAGACCTATTATCCTCCCAGGGTGCATATTCACCTTTAAAGTAACACACTTTAAAGGGAATCTGTATCCCATGTAGCTAACACAGAAACCTAATTTTAGCATAGAAGTAAAAGCACACTGTGCAGCTTTTAACAATATTTTTTTCTGAACCCAAACATAACCACACAGAAATGGCAAAAATTTTTTATCCTTTTTTTTGTTGTGTGCATGTCTGTGTGTGGGTCTGTGTACAGGTGCCCTTTGACCACATTGCAGACACTGTCACTCAGAGGCCAAAAGCTCTGCACGGGCATGTTTGCAGCTCCCAGTGCAAGGTGCCAGTGCTGATGTGTGGGTTTCTCACCAGCTTGTTACGAGAGCTGGCTGTGTGAGCCCAAACCTGATACTGGCTGTGTCTCGTTGTGATGCACACTTGAACTGCAGGACAGCAGCAAAGGCTTTGACAACGTGGGCATGGCTTGGAAGTGGAGACCCCAGCAGTAGTGGTCAGTTATGGGTCATTGAAGAGGGCCATCCTTGAGAGCTGGGGCAGGACTGGGGTTAAAGAAACAGCAGCTCAACAAGGGAAATAACAGTCGAGAAAGAGCATAAAACAACTGCCCTGACAAAGTAACATTGCTGAAAACACCCAGCCCAGGGACATGGACCAAGAGCTGCAATCTGCAGTGAAACTCAGCTGTCTTTCAAATGGCCACATCTTAGATGTTGGGGGAGAAAAAGCAGATGCCTGATTTGAAAGAAGATTTCTGATCGTCTGAGCAGAAACTCTGAAATCTGACTGCCCTGATGGTTACAATCAGCAAGAACCATTGTTGTCAGAGATAATCAAATATCAGTTTTGTGGTATCATGTACTTATTTAGGTCCATTTTCCAAAAGCTCCTGTCACAGTGATTCCTATTTTCTTCTTCTTATCTTCTCTTTCTTCTTCTAACACCCCCTATTCCTCTTCCCCCTCTTCTTCTTCCTCTTCTAATTCTACCTCCTCTTGTTCTTTGAGGAGGTGGCAGAGCTATTGCTGAGAAATACATATTAGAGTATTTTTTTCTTGAATGAGCAATCTTAATTATAGATCCAATGATACTCAAGAACATTTAAAAAATTGCCAGCACTGAGCATTTTTCTACCGTGAGCAGCTTCAGAATATACCCATGATCACACTGGTGACTTCATTCCACTAAATCCTCCTGGTATTTCTTAAATTATTTTTTTACTCCTATTATAAATAATCAAAGATTAGCTCATTAAATGTCTTTCCCAGATCATTATTGCAAACAGAGCTTTAAACTAGGGTACTACTCCTTCAATACTAAACATCTCACTATATTTTACACTTTCCAAAACTGAAGAATTATTCAGGATCTTTATTTTCCAGGTCTCATTCAGCTTTTGACCTGTGAGAGAACATTAGCTCTCCCCTTAAGACTGACAATTTTTTATAGCTTCTTGTGAAAGACTACAAAAAGGTTTTTTTCAAAAATTTAGACCAGCGCATCTAAAAAACTTTTTCACTAACCATTTCACTGACATCTTTAAGGAGTTATACTATATTAAAGTAGAGGCTTATCTTTTCCTCTTATGGAGGCCAATCTCCTTGAAAAATTAGGATCCATTAAGTATTTAATTATTTATTTTTTAATTGATACTCCAACTAAATTATTTACTGAAGATCAGTGAATTCTATGATCTCATTTTCTCCTCTCATAAAAGTAGGTAAAATATTTTCTGCTGTAGAAGCTCATTGTAACGAAGAGCTGAGTTTGGGAGTTTCTGGTTGTTTGCTTGTGTGTTTGTTTTATAGGATTTCAACCTTCTTCTTTATAGGATTTTCAACCTTCCTTCTGAGCTTTTTGGTATGTCCTGGGAACCTCTGATGTCTAGCTGTTTGTCAACAGTTTTTAAACTTTAAATTTAAACAACTCTGGTTTTGATATCTTAATCTGTAGTAGCATCTCATATTTAATAAATGAGAAACTGGTATCAATTTTCTCAAAAATAAACATGAATACTTAGAGAGGATGCATTTAATAGGCATTCATTACCAAATGGTGCTATTCTCACTGATTATGTAAAGACATTGCAATTTGCTGGAGAAAAAAACAAAGTGACAGCATTTCCTTTTAAACTTTCCCAATTACCTGACAATAGGTCTTTAATTTCCTCTTACAAGGGTTTAACACAAATGAAGATAAGCATAGCTGTAGGATTTCTCTTAGAAAATATTGGTAGCATACCTCTGAGGACTGCATGTATTGTTAAATTAACTGTAAAAATTGCATGTGTCACTAAATATTTGGGTCCCTGAGCAAAGAATGGTCAGTATTCAATATTTCAACTGTGTGAGCAGATTAATTTTCTTAAACTACCTTTAAAAACTACTTTTTATTTTTTTCTCATGAGAGCTAGTGAAATTAGTTGGAAAGAGGAAAAGCAACTTTCATATTCCTACTGAAAGCAATTTATGAACCCAATTACTGGAGTGCCAGAACATATCTACCTTTCAAAATATTTCCTGTCATATGCTGAATATTTCATAACATCCAGATCACCATATCCATAGTTATTTCAAGATGGTCTAGGAATATTATGTCCTGGTAAAATTATATTAATTCCAACAATAATTATGATACATATCATCAAGAAAAAAATATTTTTTCAGAATAAGAAAAGAAGAAACTCTTAAACATGAAAAATTCTTGTGAAGAATTTACATTTATATCATACTAACTTGCAAATCATTTATTAATGAATGAACAATTCGTAACTTCTGCTGTCTTAAATGTACTGGTACAGTGATATCACCTTTGTGAGCTTTATAGATTAATTCAATAACTACTCTGGAAGTGACAGAGCTGAAAGGCTCTTTTGGAAATGTCACATCGGAAATACATTAAAAAAGCATTTGCAGCATTGAGGAGCCAGAGATCTAATACCTGACTTCGCTAAAACAAAACGCTACCATGAAACAAGTAATTTTGCAGTGAAAAGCTTCAGATTATGGCAATGGTAACAGCATATTTTAAAATGAAAAAAGTGTTTTTCTCTTTCATTGGACATGCAGAAAGTGTTGCTAGAAGAGAAAGAGATTTATAAGGGTATTTAGAGTAAACAGACACAAATGTTCTTCTTAGAAGAGAAGATGCGTTATTGTGATTTGCATTTCCATGCATTTTACTTTATGAGTGTTTTGAACAATTTTAGTGCCTATTATTGAAAATTATTCTGCTTCTTAAAGTAGGATTTTTGACTACATAATTTTTTGCTATGTTATAGAGAATTTCTATCAGGTTATTATTAAAATTCCAGTAGACTTTAATTTTTTATAAATCAGAATTTAGAATACTGCAGAAAAAGTAGCACAGCTAAGATGAAGGGGAATCAGATGGAAGCCGATATTTGTAGATTTGTAGAAAAGAATCTGTCAGCCCTTTCAGAGTAATGGAAAATATCTTACCACTTACTAATTAAAAGGAAGTGGTAAAGAAGTTGGTAAAGAAGTTTTAAAGGAAGAAAAATCTTCTATGTGTAAAAGATACATGCACAATCTCAACTCTCATCTCTCTCTAAAACCTTTAAGTCATACTTTGAGTGGAATGCAACTCTGTTTTTTGATAGTTGTTCCAGAGTTTCCTCTGCTGCTTTTCAAGATGTCAAAGATTCAGTTTTTAAATCTTCTACTCAAGCTCTTTTGTTTTGGTTCAAATTCCTTTCTTTAACAAGAAAACTGCAGTTGCACTTCAAATACTTTAAAATGCTACTTTTGTTTAGAATAATTTTTTTAAGCAACATTAATTTGCCCTGGTTTTGCATTTAATTTTAGAGAAGCAGAAGGACTTCTACATGTCTCTTAACTGCTTAAATGAAATACAGTTCATACTCAGACTATGTAGGGCCATACGGCCATAAAAAATTGTATCATAAGTGAACAAAATAAAAATCACTGAAATGTAACTAAAAGCCACACTTCTTCTCAGATGAGGAGACATTGAGCTGTTCTGCAGCGCATTTGGATTGTGTCAGCAGGCAGGAAGGGGAGCCTGTCCATCAAGGGTTCTCTGGAGTTCTCGGGATATGAGGAGAGCTAAACAGAAAGGTTCAAATCCTGTTTCTATTTTGAATTCTTCCCAGTCTTCCTGATAATTAAAAGCAAACTTCAGTTTTGTATCAGCTCAAGTTACCACAATAAACTCAAGCAAGGACTTGTGTCAACAGCAGTCTGAGCGATCTGCTTCACTGGAGAGTTACAAGTGAAAGAACAACCAAGTGCCCTGGCACATGACCAAAAAAGCACTTACAAGAACGTCTTAATCAAAACTCCTGAATCATCTCAACCAAGACCTTATTTTTTTTTCCCCTTTTCTGTGACTTTTTGCAGGTTCAGAACACCATGAAGGCTTTAATTTTAACTAGTTTTTATTGTCTGTTTAAACACTGAAAATACCCAACACCGCTAAACAAAAACTACAGAATTCCCTGTGACCTGATAAGTAAACCAGAAAATTACACTGTAAGTAAATGCATAAAGGAAAAAGCATGCAGCTTCACAAGTTTTAAAAGAAAAAGGATAAATTAATAAAATTGATTACTTTTTAAATGCCATTTGCTTTATATACATCTACACATCTGATCCTTAAAGGACAGTTCCTTCAACAGTGACTTCAATATCTTCCCTGGTTAGTCAAATTCATTGTTTACATGACTATTAAATTTTACTTGCATTTGATTTGTAACCACTTAGTTGTGTACTCATGCTTCAAGTCAATTCATCCACCAATCATTCCTAGAAATGATGGCTAAAAAGATAACTGTTACATGTTTCTCTTGAAATTACATGAAATATTTTTAATAACTGCATCAAATTGTGAAAGGTGGCAGACCAACCGTTTTACATATTTGACTCTGCCCAAATACAGAAAACCACAACAAAAATAGTAGCATTTTTTTTCCCAGTGCATTTGTTTATGTAGAATGCATAGTGGTTCAGGGGAAAATCAAGAAAAAAACCAAACTGACAGGAGGTAAATAGTAATTTAGATGTTATTCAAATGCACATTTTCTCTAATTTCTTTTTCATTACTTGAAAAGTTTTTTTTCTCCTTAATCTTTCAAATAACTTCTGTAACATGTCTATGAGTCAATTACAGAACAAAAAGCTCATACAAGTTTTGTTATTCCATGTGTTTCATAAAATATATAATATTTCATAAAATAAAGTACTTGCTAGACTTCCAATCACATAAAGTCTATTCAGCAAGTGGACACTGATCCAAGCCATAAAGTCAGATGTCTGGCAACAAAGGTTTTGGCTTGAGCCTACCTGAGGTTCAAGCAGAATTCAAACCCGCAGTGGGTAATGAACCAAAACCACAAGGATTAAAAAGATCACAGAAATGTGCTATCCTGATTAAATGGTCCAAAATGTCTTCAAATGTACCCTTTGGATGAGTATGGGCAGAATCTGCCCAAACTATTCTCCATCTCTAAGTAATGTGCACTGTTACTTAACATTATTTTAAACACTACTTTTGCCAGGAGTCTATTTGTCTATCTTCAGAAATTTCATGTATGGTCCACAAGGGACCACTTTATGGAACCTGCTTGACTTCTCTGGGCTACCTGAGTAGGGATCTGGTTGTGCTATCAAAGGAAGCAAGCAAGACAAATAATTGTCTTATATCTACACTCAAACACCATCTCTATTGTGCTAGTTGTAAGAAATAACAGATAAATGACAGACTCAACAACTTACAAGTGGGTAGTAATATTTCCTAGGCTTCTTTGAAATTTATGACAGGCTTTTTAAGGAAATGATTGTCAAAGAGGCAAGGGTATATTCCCTTTCAGTTGAGTTGCAGTTCAGAGCACCTCAGTGCCTCTTAATGAAGCACCAATTCAACACCTCCTGGAAATTGTGGGCATGCCAGAGAAGAATAGCATTTAGAATAATAATTATTTGAAGCAATGGTATTAAATACCTTGGCAAAATAATGTGGTTTTCTGTTCTTATGGGAAAAAAATATTTGTACTTTTCATTTAAAAGAGCTACTTTCAAAAGTGACTACTTTTCTTGAAATGCTGAAATATGTCTTTATATGAGTATGACTAAGACATTTCAAACCTATCAATGTGAGAAAAATTGCTGGATGTTTGTCTACTTCCCAAGTACACTACCTTTCTGATATATTAAATGAGAAACACAGCAAAAATAGAGATGCGTATTGTCTCAGTTTGGCAGAGGGATATTCAGAGCTGCCTGATTTCCAACCCTGTAGCTATAGCTTATGAATTCATTGCCTTTGTCCTTTTGCAGGGCTATTTGCCTCACAGGTTTTGGCTTTGTAATTATTCCTAAAATCCCAAATGAGAAATTTAGATTCACACTTTGAAATCCTCCACCCTTGTTTTTTTGCTTTAGGTTGGACTTTTGGTTTTCAAAACTACAATTGCAAATAAATTCTGATTGCAAGTAGCAAGTAATGTTCTTCAGGTTTTCATATTGGAGCTGATACCTTGTAAAATCTTCCTTAATGGCCTGGATAGCAGAACAAAATCATGGTTGCAGATTACATCGGGCTGAATGGACAGGTTTACACTGGAGAGGTGCTGAATGGACAAAAAAAATGGACTGAATACAAAAAGGAGCCTTATGCAGTTCAACAAAGGCAAAAGAAAATCCTGGCATCTGTGATGATTTAAACCCTTACAATTGTACAGGCTGAGAACCACATGGTTAGAAAAGTGGTTCTGTACAGAATAATGTGAAAGCTTATGGTAGGCAACAAGTTGAGCTCAAGCCACCCTTTCAATGATGAAGACTAATCACATCCTGGATTGCAATACCATCAGCTGCAGGGAAGTGACCACTGGAACTGACTGCTGTGGAGCATCCGGACCAAGACTCCTACAAGCTGGAGGATGAGCTACAGGTGATCTTGGCCCAGACTAGGGTAGGGACTTAAACATGGGTGTACTTCCTCAGGACCAAGCAGGATTGGTGGCAGTAACAAGCTCAGGCCAGTGATCGTCAGACGAATGGGATGTGACAGTCAGGGCTGAGGTTAAGCTGTACGTCCAACAAAAACCTCAGCACCATCAGAAAATCAGTTTGGGCCCGGGGATACATGTTCCATAGGTCAGGCAAGAACTAGGGGCACAATCTGAGCTTAAATAAAGTTTCTGGACCAAAAGGCCGGACCAAAAAAGGATAAATTCGTGCACTACAACTGGTCAGGACAATTAGTGCTTGTAGGTGTGCTCAGGGCCTTGATACCCTGAAAGCTGAGCTCTGCAATAGCAACTGCATCCTTCCAGATTTTATCAGATCTTTCCTAATGCATTTCTAGCCACATCTCTATCAGTCTGTCTATTCATATTCTCAGATCAGATTAGAACTCTCTTCATGTCATGTAAAGTAATTAATTTTATTGTACTTTCCAGTTGCTGCTATTGTAAAACTTTCATGCCTTTATTTATTCTTTCAATAGCTGATTATAAGTTCATTTAAAAATACTTAGGTGTTTATTGATAAAGCATAATTAACTTATTTGTATTATACTATTTGTACTGTATGTCTATTTGTACTTTATCTAATTTAGCTTGTAGTATGTCAGTCATGAAGTCAATGCCTTATCTAAAAATCTGCACCATATTCTGCAGCACACTAAATGCAAAGAACTGTAGTAGTTTTGACTCATGACAGAAAATAGAGCATTCTGCTATTAAATTTCAGAAAAGAATGGGTGCTTTTCTTGATGTCTTAAACATTAATTAATAATCACTTCCCAACTTTATAGTCCTTCTCTTTAAAATAATAATCAACCTGTTAAAGTTTTAGAAACTACAGAAAAATAATTGATGTCACAAGAATTATGGTTTTTATACATGAACTTGAGTGAGGAGTAAACATGAAACAAAGTAATTAAGGACAAATTGGGACAAACCGCTCTGCGTTAATACCAGGGATCAATACTCCATCTGAACAAAATATACAACATATTTGTAACTTTTCAAAATAAAGACACTTTCTCAGATTCACTAACAAAGGCTTATTCAAAACAGACAATCAAGTTTTGGTACATGTCTGTCCATCAATAGATTCTACATTTTGTGCACCATAATCTTTGGGTTCTTGTTTCACCCATCAGCTTTCTTAATTCCTTTTCCCTCTTTATTAGAATACTTATCCCACCAGCTCTGCTCAGATTTTTTTTGCATCTTTGAGGTCTTAGTAGTTACTAAGTATAGATCCAGAAACAAATTTGTACATTACTGTAAGAAATGTGGCACAGAAGCTTTAATTTTTAGATGTCTTGCTTTCTCATACATAAGACAGTCCCCCAAACCCAATGCCAGTTTTCTAGACTCTGTTTATAAGCAATTTTTAAAAACCAAAATGACTTAGCAGCCAGCCACCAAAGTTATCCAGTGCAGAACACCAGGCTCTTATAGAAAAGGCCACACATTGAAAGGGATGACTTCTAATACAGTGGTCTAACAGTTATCATCGTAAACATTTAAAATCCAGATAGCATTCATTACTCTGCCCAAAGTCTATGTGAGCTCTTCAGTTTCTATGGCAGTGAAGGTCTTCCTCTGCAAGCTGTTCCAACATTAATGAACAGCCTAGGAATCTTCAGTATCAACATAAGTACTAATTTAGCAGTAGGGCATGGTTTCTCTAGTAAATATGCATAAAGTTCAATTATTTCCATGAATACTGTTATATTTCATAATCTTTTGTGTTGGGTCTAGAACCCAGTTATCCCCTGTTTGCCAGATGATATAACCCATTACCAGCTCAGATATCCTATAAAATAAAATGCTTTAACAGGCTTAATATGAGTATCTCCACCACACAATATCCTCAGCATCTGCAACAGTCATTATGCATGAACAAAATCTAGAAGAAAGAAGCTAATTTAGCAAGCTGCAGGAGGAGATGAGGGTGATTAGCTTGAAGAGGGAAATAAAGGGAATTAAGGGGCTAGGAGAATAACACAGAGAAAAAGAAAATCCTGAAAGAAAATGGCCAGGTAATGAACAGGTCACCTCAGAGAAATATCAGAAGAAAGAAAAAATGCAAGAACTATCAGTCAGAAAATATCTAAGACTTTGGGGAAAGAAAACTGACAGTACATGAACAAAATTATTTGTGTGAAAAGGAGCAAAGAAATAAAAAGCTCAAGGTTGTCTATGGAATAGATAGGAGAGACATCTTCACTATTAGGTTTGACATTCTTACTAAACAGCAAGAAAGAAAATGAACATTTCTGTCTGTGAAAGAAAGAGATAAGCTAAAAGAGCTTTTGGAGGTAGCAGCAGAGCCAAAAGAAAAAAAAAACAGAAGGTAAGACTTTGTATTGGGCATAAGAAGAGCAGGTTATGATGAGTGTCTGGGAGGGTGGGGCTGAACTTTTGCTGCAGCTCTGCTGGATCAGAAAAAGCTGCATTGCTCCTGAAGCTGCCATTCCCATTTCCTCATAGGCAGTCAGCAAAAAGCAGGCAATAAAGGCTCTGTATTAAACTTCCTACTGTTTTCAGAAAACATCAGACTTACATCAATTAAAGTATGAAAAGGAAAAGAAAGACCTTGAGAAATGTCCTGAGGGCCAGAATATCCTAATACTCTCCAAGGAGGGGAAGCCCTGCTGCTTCTGACTTTAAGAACAATTCTGGACAAAATCCTAGAAAATGAACAATAAAGAACATTTGTGCAGTGGCAGGAGATTAACTCAATGATCTAATAGGTGTCTTTCCCCTCTAGCTTCTATCATTCTGGTTTAAATTGCTCTTTAAATTTAGAGAGTTAAAATTAAATAAAGACAAGCTGTTGCACCAGTATAAGCCTTTGAAAAATCTATTAAATTCATTCATCTGTGTTACAGCTCTCTCCGTGGGCCAAATTCTTCCTTCAGTTGTATTTGTGTAGTGCTGTTGAAATCAGTATGAGAAATCTGAGTAACTATTTACTCTTATTCAGGAGATTTTTTTTTCTTTTTGGTAGTTAACTGTCCTAAGTGTCTTAAGTTCCAGAAACATCTGAGGGCCTACTGTTGATTATTCTGTGTTTGGGTGCCTAGTAACATAAAATAATGCTACTTAAAATTGATTTAAAATCCGTGTGGGCCAAATACTGCTTTCAAATCCAGTGGCATAAAATGACAATGGAATTTACTTTGAGTGTCATTTAATGGTAAAAGCCATGAAAGACAAGAGTGACCGGAGTCCCCCTGAAAAAAAGCCAGACATAGTTAGCTCTGTGATGTCTCTCTAATCCCTAAGAATGCTATTAGAACAATGGCTGGTTTCTTAAATGGCCCTGTCAGCTGGTCTCACTCCTGAGTTTCATTTAATGTGTGTCTTTATCACAGAATATGTAAGGTTGGAAGGGACCTTTGGAGATAAGTTGGTCCTACTGCCCTTCTCAAGCAGGGCCACTTAAAGCCAATTGACCAAAACCAATTTGGATATATCCCCAAAACCTCTCTGGGCAAGTGGTGCCAGTGCTCACAATTTAAAAACAAGGGTTTCCTAAAGTTCCAATAGAGCCTCCTGTGTTTCCTCCTTGCACCCTTTTTCCCCTGTGTCCTGAAAGTGAGCATAACAGAAGATCCTTGCTCCATCCTCTTTACATCTTCCATTCAGGTGTTTATACACACTGATGAGATGCTACCCTGAACAGTACCAGCTCCCTCAGTCTTTGCCCACAGGAGAGATGCTCCAGGCCCCAAAATCACCAGCCCTTTGCTGGATTATGACCCACTATGTCCATCTCTCACTTGTACCAAGGAACTGCAAATCATTCTCATTTATAACCATTCTCCCATCTGTGTTAACAGGCTAAATGTGCATGGACTACATGCACAGCAATAATAGTTTTGTGAGTCTTCTGACAAGTTCAAATGAGTTTAAATAAGGACTCTTTTCTAGATAAATAAGCCTCTGATTCTTTGAGTGGACTAAAAATTAAGCCATATTATCCCTTTATTTATCTATACAGAATGTTTCTTTTGACTAGAACTTAAATTTGTTGTCACAAGCTCCCTGGTTTCCTTTATTATTTTTATATTTTTTAAAGATTTGATTGAAAAAAGCTCATGAAATAATCACTTGGAACAGATAAAAGCCTTTTATTCCTTGACTTGCAACTGCAGTGATGTCAATTATGTCCCAGAGAGGGGCATATTATCAACCATAAAATTGTAAGTGACCTCTGCCTCCCACTTATGAACTAAGCAACAATAAGAATGTTAGACAAAAAAATTTCTTTGGAAGAAGATTAAACCATTTTAGCTAGCAGCATGGTTACTCAGTATGGGGACCATTTCCAGTGCAGGAGTTACTGTTGTCAATTTCTAATGCATTCACAATGATTAGAATACATAATAGCAGTCACAGCAAGACTTCTTTGATAATTATTTTAGTGGTAGGGAAATGTAGTTCTTTGTGTGGTGACGAATAAACCATTGCTTGCCCTCAAGAGAGGTCCAAATCTCAATCCAGTATGTTTCTTAGTCAAATATTTAATCATAAATACGTAAGTGACCTCTTATACTAAATAAAAGTCTGTAGAAAAATTTGTAAAATTAGAAAGGCTCTGACTAATTATATGTACCCACAAATCAACCCAAACCACACCAACTTTATCTTGACCTGTGTAAATTATATATAAAATGATATGTTAAGATCCTGGCACCAAATTATGCTCTCTTCTTTAACAGTCACAGGGACATGGTATTCCTTCCCTTCTTTCATGCAGGCACTAGGAATTTATCTGTCAGCATGTGCTGATACAAAGCCTGATCCCAGAGGAGCAGATTAACACACATTTTTTGCCTAAGCCCTTAAACACATGGCTTCCCATTGGGGTAAAAAAATAACTTCCACTGAAAATCTGATTCCTTTTTTGCTCTGCTTGGCAGTAAGTCTGCAGCTACAGGTAAGTGGGACACTGTCCTGTCTAACAAGTGGTCTTCCATGTAACTGCTGTGCTACTTCCATCCATAATTCACCTCCCATCAAAACACTGTGCACTGAGTATGCAGTTAAGATTAGCTGCAACATAAGCATATTAAGACTGATTTTGTAATGTGCAGAACAGGCCACAGTATGACTGGATTTGCAAGTGTGTGGAGAGCAAAATGCTAAATGAACCTTTTATGCAAACCTATACTGCTCTCTGTCTCACAGCCAGACACAACTTCTCTGTGGAAACACAAAAGTGTGAGGCAATTATGACTACTTTCAAATTCCACACTTTTCTGTATGAAATCAATTTCCATGATGCAAAGGAGTTGCCATATCCTACAGAACTGAGTATCATGAACAATCTCTCTGCATCTGGACCTCAGAGGGAAGCCATATGCCTTGGTGTAACTCAAAACTTTTCTTTGAGGATGTCAAGTAATTGGGGAAATGGGACAATAAGAAAAAAATTCAAAGGCAAAAATAAAGAGCAATAAAGACATACCTATGATTAAATTGCTGGTTCAGTGTTCAGCCTCTAATAGAGTCAAATATTGCTGAATTTTTTTTGCTTCACTCATATTGTACTCATTCTGTATCTCAGCCTTGTTTTCACCAACCTCGATAATCATGAAATATTCTGCTGTATCATCAACCTCCTAATAAATGAAATTACCAGAAATGATGATGATGTGCATTGAAACACAGTAGACATGAAAAATCTATAACAAAACAGTCCTGTTAATCAGGAGTGAGTCTTCAAAAAACAATACTGCAAAAGGCAGGCATATCAGGATGTTTTTTTTGTGTTACTGCATTAGTAGAATGATGAGAACAGAATTAAAGTGAACCTATTATTTTGGTCATTGGTGGTCCGAGACAATATACTCAACAGCTAATCTCACTGGATTAACAGGCTATTCAAAATATATTTGCTGGTTTTGTATGAGCTTCTCTTCTCAGCATTATCATAGCACAGTTAATTTTCAGTGGGATTTTGAATTTAATGAGGTTCTTTAATAAGGAAGCCTATTAACATTCACACTTGGGAATTAAAAGAGCATCCCAGCCTATGAGCAAATGAATCATTTTGCCTTTGGAAACTATTAGACAATCTCTGTGTGCCTTTTTTTGATGATCATTTTGCCTGCTCTACAAGAGGTTCAGAAAGTTTGGTGTTTCTGCAAACAAGACTTGCCACACCTTATGAGGCTTTACCTGCTCATTTTTCCTTCTTTGTTTTACCACAAGGAGCTGCTGTTTCACCAGCTGTACTGAGAAACTGGGCCTCCAAGTCAGTGCCTTCAGCTTTACCCTTTACTCTGGTGGGATTTCAACAACCAAAGTAGAAGTACCAGATATGTGAATGAGTGTACATGTAAAGAACACACATGCATATGATACAAGAGGTTTAAGACAAATTTATCACATAAAACAGAATCTGCCTAGATTATTCATTATCATGATGGTTCTAACAAGATAAGAATATTTAGCTTCTACGTATTGGAAATCAGAGAGGATAGTCATTAATTTGTGAAACATCTTCTAAATTTTTTTCTCATGCCTTCATTTGCATTCAGCTCTCTGAGCTTGGGAATGACCAGAAAAATCCCTTCTGAGGACTACTATACAGGTACATGTATATATTGAAAACTCTAAATGCATTTATTGAATTTGTTGTTCAATTAAAAAAAAAACCTTAAACACCAATATTTTGCTTACGTTTGTTCCAAAAAAAAAAAAAAAAAAAAAGTATAAAGCATGAAGCTATTGGATAAATTCTCATCATTTTGTGAAAAAAGCCAGTACAGGCAGGGTGTTGGGACCTTCTAACCTTTTGCACCTGACAGTTGTGCCATCTGCCACAGCTGCTGTGTGCCAGTTTGTGCAACCTTGGGTGGAGCTGCAGAAAGTCCTGCTAAGAGCAACTGGACAAGCACAACATGCATCCTGTTTGAACACGCTACTCATGGTTGGGTTACACTGCCATAGAATCAGAGAATTTTTAAGGTTGCAGAAGACCTTTAAGATCATCAAGTCCAACCATCAATCAACCATCACCACCACACTGACCATTAAACCGTGTCTTCCAGAGGCATATCCACAAGGTTTTTCTGAAAACTTCCAGGTATGGTGACTCCACCCTTTCCCTGGGCAGCCTATTCCAATGCTTTACAACCCTCTTTATGTAGAAATTTTACTAAATATCTTATCTAAACATCCCCTTGCACAACCTGAGGCCATTTCCTCTTGTCCTGTTGATGCCTTTTCCTGGTCTTAAAATCAAGAGTCAAACATGGTTAGTAGGGAAAAAGGGATTTTACTTTGGTATTTATTTTAAGGATCCTTAGGTGCACCACATCCAGGTCAAATGCATCTCTGTGCACACCCACAAGAGATCAAGTATCACATTATAGGTCTTACTAATTAGCATATCTATCAAAGATTCCCCAGTGAGAGGCTCGAGTGAGCCCGCCTCCCCGAGGAACCTTCCCCTGGATGGTTCTATCTCAGTTTATAAAATGTGTTCTGGAGAGGACCTTGGGATCTGGGGTACACTGACCCCTAACTACAAGGCTTCTAAAATGTTTAGTCTCCTAGCTTAACAAGTCTAAGAATGTAGGCCAAAAACCACTAAGAATACAGAAGTAGTAAAAAGGTGTAAAAGGGGTATGAAAGAAAAGGCAAAAAATCATCATGGCATCACTGTCACTTGTTAGCTGGCAGAACAGACTACTCCCTACCCGGCTACAACTTCCTTTCAAGTACTTGCAGAGAGTGATATGGTCTTCCCTGAGCCTTCATTTCTCCAGGCTAAATAACCCTTGCTCCCCCATCCGTTCCTCGTAAGAATTTGAAAAAATAATTTCCCAATGGGAAGAAAGCTAATGGAACCAAAAGTACAGCTGGAGAAACAAAAGAAGCAGCAAGATCTGGGAACAGAACTGGAGAACAGATTGTAGTAGTCTACTCATCAGAGAGGGATGGCTGATTTCTCCAGAGTTTGCTGCCTACAGTTCTGATCAGTAGTTCTTAACTGCACACATCAAGGTCCTGTAGGCTCATGTCACAGAATCACAAAATATTCTGAGTTGGAGGGGACCCAGAAGGACCATCAAGTCCAACTCTTAAGTGAATAACCCACAGAGGGATAAAACACACAACTTTGGTGTTTCAGGCTCGAACAGGGAATAAGCCCACATTTCAGTGTGGGTGAAACCATGGCCAAAGTCCTTAACAATGAAATAGACATTAAATTCAAAGATGTATCTGGCTATGAGGAGGAAAACTTAGAGATTATGGAGTTTGTTAACTTTCTGAAAAATCCCAAACAATGTGAGAATTTGGGAGAAAAAATTCAAAAGGAGGGAATTCTGACAGTTCCTCCAGGCACTGGGGAAACACTTCGAGCTAAAGCTACAGCTAGAGAAGCTAATGTACCATTTTATCACAATCAGTGGATCAGACTTCTTAGAGATATTTGTTGATGTGGGTCCAGCTCAAGTTAGAGACTTATTTGCTCTTGCTTGGAAAAATGCCTTGTGCCTTCTCTTTATTAATGAAATAGATGCAGTAGGAAGGAAGAGAGGAGGGGGCAAATTTGGAGGACAAGGAGAGCACTCAATCAGTTCCTAGTAGAAATAGATTGATTTAAAAAAATCACAAATTTTGGCAGGTACTAACAGGCCAGATATATTTGAAGATCCTTTAATGAGGCCAGAACACTTTGACTGGCAGATTTAAAATTAATTCACAGATATAAAAGGAAATACATCTATATTCATAGTTCACCATAGGCTTCTGAAATGAGACATTATTCTAAGTCAATATAACCTAGCAAGAAAATACACATCACTAATACCCAGCTTTTCTGGTGCTATCACATAAATGCTGGGATAAGCAATTGTATTGGCTGCAATTAAGAGTGGAAGAAAATGAAATACAAAGGTTTTAATAACGGTTCAAAATTTCTGGTGAGGGAATACTCTACCATACCCAAAGCAAGAACTTCTCATGCTCTAACTGATCCTTTTTCCCTCCTAATAATTATCTTTGTAGTAAGACTGTACATTTTTGTTTATATATGGCTAATGTTTTGTTTGTGTGTTCGGGGGGTTTAAATGAGGGGTTTTTTTGTTATTTTGTGAATTTAAGTGTTGCCCTTCAGCTTTTCAAAATCCCTTCAGTAATTTTGGCTAAGAAAACAGTGGTTGCATTTAGGGATGATACAGCTTCCCTTCTTTCCTCAGATTTTTACTAATCAATACCAATAACTTGTCACACTATCTTGCATAATCTTTGCATACAACCTTAAATAATCATAGAATCACAGAATGGTTATGGTTGGAAGGAACCTTAAAGATCATCTGGTTCCAAACCTCCTAACATAGGCAAGAAACCTTGTCTCATTTAAAAACATCATGGATGTTCAGCAGTCCAGAAAGCATCCATGGGTAAAAAAAAGCTGAAAATAAACAATTCAAGGAATAAACATAGAAAGGGCAGGACACAGAGAATGCGAGGAAGGTTGGCATAGGGAAAAAAAGGGAAAAAGGAAAATAAACACTACTGGGACTGAATATTTAAGGATGGTCTGGAGGAAAATAATCAGGATGTCAGCATACCAGCCACATTTTTCTGCTTCTCAAAGCTCAGTTTAAAGTCAAATCCATGATCTCTAAACTCTTTGTAATATTCTTCCCTATGGACTGCTGTACCCTGTCTCTCTGAGGACAGTTGTAGTTTTTTTTCTATAATCCATACTACTTTCTCTCTACCTTATTTAGCCTGACAGGTTTCTCTTTTCAGTGGTCCAGTTTTGCTTTTCTCTCTTTCCCAGCTTTGTGCTTTGACGCTAATAGCTTCTCTTTTTGGCATGTGGAAGTCAGACACACTTCTGCTCTCTCTAAGAGAACTTGTCATATTAATTTAAGCTTTACCTTGACAAACACACAAATACAGGCTTAATTTTAGGTTTGGACTTAAGTGAGATAAAACACATTTAATGACTTCCTTGAAGCAGGACTTCGATTTCATTACTCTAATCTCATGTTCTTTCAAGGTGTGCACATAGTGATTAATATATTTATAAGTTTTTAATCCTGATGAAATTTTTATATGCACACAAATGCAAGAGTTCTGTAAAATGTAATGAGCTGAAAATTGCCAGTCTCTGGCAGAATACCTGCTTGAAAATGACTGTGTGCTGTTTCTCTGTGTGTGTGTGCTCACTGTGTGCTCACTGTGTGCTCTGTGTGGGTATGCTCAAAAGCAAATTGTTACATTGCCATCAGGCAGTTACATTTTATGTTAATTTCATAAAGAAACAAAAAGAATTCTGAATTTATTTACGTAACAAAATATTTATTGACCCTTTCCTTGCACTACCACCACTATCCAATGTTTCCATTAAGAATAGCAGAAGATGGAAGATGAAAGATAATTGTAACAGCAGTTCCCATTGCGTGCTACTTCTGTTTTCATTATGCAGGTATACACATTCCTTAATATGTTTTCAGATGTCTTCTTTCTCATTTCAAGCCTTTTCTATCAATATTCATGCATGGACTTATGTAAATAAAATAATGTGGGGTACTGGTCCAGAGTCTGAGCATCATTTCATTGGTTTAAACCTAGAATAGCTATTATTTTCAGTAGGATTGTTTGTGTTTATACCGGTGTAAGGAAATTTTGGTAGCATGTTTCCTAAGAGGAACAGCTATTTTATGTTCTCCTCTGAAATGAAATTTTTCCTCATATCTTTAACAGTGAGGTTAAGCCTCTGTACAAGAAGAAAGCATTAGAATTCTAAATCACTAACGATTCAATCAACATATTAAAATTAAAAATTAGATTATTTTCTGAATTTGAGTAATAACAGCCTTTCTTCCTCTACTTCAGCAAAACACCTGACTTAAAAGAAATTATTACAGTGCTGTGAATTCAACTCATGTGTAGCATCTTTTAAGGCATGGAATCTACAGTCACTCAGGAAAAAAAGAATCACAGCTTTTGCATTTTTTCACTGAACTAGTTTACTTATTTACCATGCCTCATTTCTAAGACAAAACACTTTTTTGAAGCATGTAACATTTTGTTCACTGCACAGAGAATGCATTTTGTATACAGAGGTCTTACTTATTAACCTTTGGTAGGTTAAGTTCTAGTCATTAAGCAGAAATTCATGCAATATATCAGCACAAGTAATGCAAGAAGTTTACTTAATACATCCATTCCCTCTCACTTGCCCCAGCTCTAACCCCTCCAAAGATGGAAAAAGCTACTTCAGGATCCCTTTTTTAAGAAGTAGTTCCCTAGTCTCTTGAAGATATATATTATGTGCGTGAGAGACTGATAATCGTGGGGGGTTTTGTTAATATTTATAAAGTAGAGAAGATAAACTAGTAGCAGTAAATCTTTAGAAGACTAACCCTTCTGTTACACCTTAACTTGACTAAGGAATGTAATACTGGGAGATATTTTCTTCAGTTTGTACACTGTAACTTTCTAGGTGTTAAAATATTCACAAATTGAAACATACATTTATTTTAACTCTTTTACAAAGTGAATAAGCATATTAGTTATATAACATAGCATGCATCAAAAATGTTAAAGAACCCAAATGAAAACAAAACAAATTGAGTCACAAAAATATCTAACCACAGATGTTAGTCTTTTTGAAACCCCAGAACAGATCTTTTTACTTTTAGGCTTAAGAGGGGAAGCAAAACAAAAAAAAAACCACAATAAAAGAAAGTTAGGATTTCTCTAAACTTCTCTTTCTCCTAGCTTATCCTACCTATGCTGAATATTTTAATGAGAAAAAGTATAAATGTAATTTTTATTATCACATCAATGATTTTTACAATACCTGGAAGCCAGCATAATGCAATTTAGTCAGGCATTTTATATGCTCAAAAGCATGAAAATTCTTTATATGATTTTTCACCAATGAAAAGGGGAAAAAACCATATGTATAAATCAATTCCAAGATATAGAGAAAAAATGCTACAATCTTAGAAAAAGTTCTGAATCAGATTAATGAAAAAGCTGCTCATAAAATAGTAAGTGCATGTGAAAAATTCTAAACTAAAACTCTATTTATAAATGTATTGCACATGTGTAAATCTGTGTAATGCACTACATGAGCAATACATATATAAACCAATTTATTTTAAATATAAACCATGTGCAAGCAATGTATTCTATTTCCTCTCAATCCTGGGAGTGCAAATTAATAAAATGCCAAATCAAACATATTCCAATGGAAAAAAACTTCAAAAAACATAAATACTGAGGGAAGACTATAAATTTTAGTAATTCCACAGACACAATTTTGTCTTTAAGCATCAACATCTAAAACATTGTGAATAATTAGAACAACAGTGGTAGCAGAAATTTCAATGTCAGATACTTCTCTTTAGTGGACATCACTCAGAATAACTCATAAACAGGACAACAAAATACATTTAACAGACCTCTTGTGCAATAATAGCAATTTTCACTAGTTTCCAAATGTATTTTACTGTATGATATGTAGTAATACTAGAACACAACAGTGGGGGACTGTTGTCAGTATGGGACTGAATTCAAGGAAACAATACAATGTAGCATTCTGGCATAGTTGTAAAACTCATCAATAGAATCAAATCTGGAGTAGAAAAGATGTGAGAATTTTTCTACAAACAAAAGATTTCTGCAGTGGAATTATATACTTAATTTCATATGTTCAATGTATTTCATTTAATGAATAATCTGAGAATGTCTTTTCCATCATGTTGGGGCAGAACTTTAAAACTTTGAAACTCAGATACTTTTTTACTCTTGATTAAAAATGTGACAATTATTATATTGGCATTGCACATAGTGACTAACACTGTAAGAAAACATTTGTACAAATTTTTCATAATAATTTCTAAACTTAGATCTCATTATAAAATCTTAGTATACTAAACCCAAAGAACAATACACTGGGAAGAAGTAGTTGACTTCTACACTGTTGTACAGTGGTTAAAACCACAAAAAAGTCCCAAGCAAACAAAAGATTTTTTTGGTGCCTTGGTTTTGTCCATGACTCCCAAAACACACTCTACGCATTCTTTAATATGTCTACATCTCCTTTTTTTTTTTTTTCCAGCCAGAAAATCTGGTATGTTTTGAATGCAAAGAATCAAAGATATTTTCATTCCTCTAACTTAATAAACAAAACACATGATGATAATATAAAATATTTAGCATTAATTCTTAACTTGAAAATAAAATTATTTTAAATACTCATTATACTACAAATACTACAAATTCACTTACAGGAGTTTTTCTTGACTCTGACTATTGAAGGATTTATTAGAGAAAATTCTCATGAGTGGGAATTAACAGGAATGTTTCTGAAAATGGAATCTCCAGTTATACTTCTCCTCCTTTTTAAGCAACTCCCAAGAAACAGAATTTTTACTCAGGATACAGGAGAAACTTCTGAACTCAGTAGCTTTGGGCCTATATATTAAACATTAGAACTTGGAATATTCCCTTCACTGTGGCAATAGTAAATAAACCATACTGTATGTATATTTCATTGTGACAAAAGTGACTTTGAACAATGGACCTGTTTTTTATGTTTTCCCAATTTCATAACAGAAATAGCTCTATTAGGAATAACAGTGCATTGCCTGTAACTTCAAATAGCAATAAATGAAGAACAAGGTTTTAGCCAGGGTTGTTAACGAAGAAGGAAATTTAGAGAGAACAAATAGTCTTACAGTTTAGTATTAAGGATTTTTTTCTTTTTTTTTTTTTTTTTTTTTTTTTTTTTTGGGGTTTGGGTTTTTGTTTTTTTTTTTTTTTTT